>CABHPQ010153664.1:3632-40984 GCA_902168405.1 Peromyscus aztecus | reverse complement strand
ACCATTGTTTTCACTAAATGAAGTAGATCATTTAATAGGAAAATATTGACAGCACATGAAGTTTTAGAAACATAATTATCTCTTCAGACATTAATAATAGAATGTTAATATTTCAAAAGAGAAATCTCTGGCCTATATTTTTATATGTACACTTTATGTTTAATATGGTTTATGGACTGAGATATAAATTATCTTAATTGAGAATATGCTTTATTCACAAGCAATTCCTAATTGCTGGAACCTCAATTAAGACACATCAGTATAATTCATAATTTGAGGAAAAGCTAGAGCTAAACACTGATTTCTCATAATGAGGTTGCTCTGTCTGAATCACTTATAAAAAGAATGTTTTTTTTTAATTTTATTTTCAGAGCACAGTGATTTCAACAGCTGCAAATCAGCATTATTAGAAAACCTAAGAATACATTGAAATAAATCAGGGCATATATAAAAAATTATCTAGCGAAACTCAGCCCTGATTCTAATTCAAGTCTGACATTAAAAATAATCACTTCTTGCTTGAAAATGAATGAGTTTATAAAACTCACCACATGAAATCAATATCCAAATATATAAATATGTGCAAGCTTGATTTCTCTCCACCAAGGTGGTCCCACTTAACTCAAAGAGTGAGTGGGTTAATTTAATGTATGTAAATGTGTATTTGTACATGTATGCACTTATAGGTAACTATATGTATGCATACGTGTATGTGCATGTGTGTATGCATATTAATATAATGTATTAATGTAAATGTATAATTAGAAAATTCAAGGACAATGAAGAAGAGCTATATTTTCTTTTCTTAACCCTAATGTAATTTGAAAAAATACTATAGATCTAACTTCCTCTGAAGGATTGTATCTTCTTAATAACAGAAAATAAATTCTTCCCATTCAATGATTCAGAGATTCTCTTAACAGTTTTCATATCACTAAAGTATTCATGAACATAAAAGTTTGTAAGCTTTAATTAAATACAGGAAAAACAAATCAAATACCTTGAAAGAAACAAAATTTTTTTTCTTCACAAAATATTACACAAAGTTCAACAGATTATTTTTTACCACTAAAAAAAAAAAAAACTAAAATAATTTTCAGTAATTTATTTTCAGAGAGCACCCCCATACCACCTTTTCTCTGATCCTTTTCAAAGTGATGTTAATGAAATGCATCCATCCCTTACTCAAAATTTACTGAACCTTCTTTTTGTTGTTATTGTTCAAAGCAGTTTGCAATCCAGTGAGTACCAATAAGTCACTCTTTAAATAATAAGGATGGAAGCGTTTTGCATATGACATACTTTAATGCAACTATGCAGTTCTGACAGGTGCCTAAGGGGGATTTCTAGCATTCTTAACAAGCTGTGAGCAGAGAAGACATGGTTCAGATAAAGTGAAATCAGTAACTTCAGAAAGCTAAATCTGACCACGCCACTCTACATTTCATAGTCTGTAACATATTTGGGTTTGAAGGAATGTGGCATGGTGAGAAAACAACCTGGATTATTTTAATGGTTTGGAAAACTGTCGCTGTTGCAGATCTGACTTCAGTTTGCTTCAGGTGTGTTTGGTGGTTTCGTTTTAGGGCAGATAGTGAATAAGGGTATAGAGACGGAAACACGATAATTAGTCTGTGCTAACTCACCTAAGTATAGAGAGGGAAACACGATAATTAGTCTGTGCTAACTCACCTAAGTATAGAGAGGGAAACACGATAATTAGTCTGTGCTAACTCCCATAAGTATAGAGATGGGAACACGATATTAGTGTGTGCTAACTCACATAAGCAGACAGATGGAAGCTTGAGTGGTCTAAATCGGAGAATCAACTAATCTAAAAGGTTCCGATTATCAATTTCTGTATTAAAACAGCCATGCTCTCTGTGGGATAATAGGCTCCCGTCCTCTTTCCCTGACTTTGCTCTCTTCTTGTTTCAGAATCTGTCACTCTCCAGACCTCAACCTATGTCATACCCTTTAAATTACAACTCTAACTTTATTTATGCATAATTATGGAATCGAAGATGTTATAAAATGAGCACAGATTAGTAATTAGTAATTACTAATCATTACTATTCAATGATCCGCACTGACTCTATCTTTAATCAGGTGCATTGAGGCTCCATTTATGTTAGCAGCGAGGGGTGTTATAATGTGGGGCCTAGTCTAACACAAAATCCTATAGCAGGTGGCAATGTGCAAGGGTCTGGTTTAAGAATTATCAACAGTTAGCATACCAGTTATTCAAGTTTTTAGTCACTAAACCTTGTTAGAGAATTATACTCAAATCCTGAGCTT
Source organism: Peromyscus aztecus (assembly GCA_902168405.1). Taxonomy (NCBI): domain Eukaryota; kingdom Metazoa; phylum Chordata; class Mammalia; order Rodentia; family Cricetidae; genus Peromyscus; species Peromyscus aztecus. Next base: position 38,686 of record CABHPQ010153664.1, on the reverse strand, counting down.
TAAAGCAGCCTGAGTTATCTCTCTCCCTGTTCTGAGTTCCTGCTTTCATTACATCAGATAATCTAGGAATAAAGGAAACAGTAAGGAGTAAAGTGAGAAAGTTTTACTCTTTCATTTTGCCATTAATTTAGGTAAAATCTCAGCCAAATGTCACCATTTCAGAAATAGTGGCAACCCAGTCTATTTCATAAATACTTATTTAGTTATATAATAAGCAAGACCAGGTGAATATAAGACAGTGTGGCCATTGACTAACAATATAAAATATTCATATTCTTTCAAGATTTTACAGTACTTTAGGGAGCAATGAACTATTGGTTAATTAGTTTCATGTATATAATATACTATACTACCTGGAACAGTATTTGAACTATACCAATCAAATTGATTCAGACATATAGAGCAAGTCAATAAAATAAAATGGAAGTGCAGAAGACTTACAGACTCAAGGAAGAGTTGTCTTAGTTACTCCAACATTTTTGCAACAAAGCACTAGATCCAATGGGGGGGGATTTCACATTATAATCTCAATGGAGAATAGAACACTTTTGAGCGCAGAAGTCTTAAAATCATAAACACACACACACACACAAACAACACACACACACACACACACACGACTTCCTACTACAATGTAGGACATCTAAGTTAAACCTGACACCAAGGCCAATAGAAAAGACCAAACAAGTACAAAATCTTCTATTTTTTGATGCAGAGGACACTGCTTTAAAAAATGAAATTTGAAAATTGAAAATAAAATGATGTGTGATAAAAGTTTCCACCTTGTTTTAATATCTAATCATTTCTGTGTTTAAAATGTGACTGTATTAGACTACTATAACTGCATGGTTTTCCATCAAATCTCCACATATCTGAGGAAAATGTAGTCATATTTACTGAGATTATATTCAGGGAACTAGTATTCTCCACTAAACCATCAAATTAACATCTCTCTAATTTGTATAGATTTTAATTTGAGATATTTTTGATATTGTGATACAAAATAAACCCCTTTGCCTTAAAGACACTTAGAAGTATGGATTTTCTTGCCGATAGAAAGACAAGAGATGTTGATGGGCTAAATGTTCCATTTTCCTAAGATGGAAAACAAGTAAGTGTAAGTACAAGATTTAGACAGGAAATCAAATTCCACAATTCATAAAAAGAATGATCTAAACTGGAAATGGGATGAGCAAAGTTGAAAGCTGATTTTAAGCTACTCCTAACTAAATTGATCAAAGCTAGCTGTCCAGTACATTCATCATGTGAGTATGCTGGTTACTTTAAAGGAGATGACATTTCATTGCTTGATTTCAGTCTATTACTGTTCACAATAGACTCCACTGCATAACCCAATATATCCACGTTAGCCCTCTAATTATGTAATTGTGGTGGCTTTTGCTATAAGCACAAATGCCAGATTGAAGGAATATCATGCTGGTAAAGTACCTTGACCTTTTGGTCGTGTCTGCATTTGTAGCTGGAAGCATATGTGGCGCCGGTGGCATCTCTTGCAGAATAATGACAGAATAATCACTGGGGCATGAAACCACAACCTGTGGGGAGTCGCTTGTGACCATTAATCTTTGCCACATTCTTTCATTCTCTGAGGATGGGAGAAGTGACAGAATATGTTTTTCAGTTTCTATATTTAGTGAATATTAATGAATCTCAAATCAGCTTCAAAAGCTCTTTGGTGAACTTGAAGAGGAAAATATCACATTAATAATTTGAAATTAATTCTGTGAAATTGATAATAAATTCTGTTTTGGGAACTGACGCTTTTTTTGCAGTGTTCTCATTAAGTAGATGCATATGTACATTTCCAGCTTCTTATTGAGGAAGTTTCAGTCATATGTACTACAGAAAATGTGCAGAAATTACTTTTCTATTACATTTCCTAATTTAAAATAAATAAGCACTCACAAGCTAAAGGAAAACAATTTACAATAGGTAAACATTTGAATGCTTACTCTGCCTTTCCTAATAGTGTCTCAACCCTGAAACTATTGCCTATGTTTCTGTATAATTATTAGAATCACAATTTTCTAAGCTGCTATTGTCAAAAGTCAAAATAGCTGTTTATTACAAAATTAGTAACTGAAATACCTCTGATATTATAGCTTTTAAAATCTTTTTCGCATTGAAAGCCAATATAAAAAGTGGATTATTTGAAGGCAATATAACTAAATGAGTTGGGATTTTGGGGCGTTTGAGAAAATGTTAGAACTAACATTTTAAATCAGCTAAGGATTTTACTATTGATAGGTAAGTAAAAATTATAAGACAATTTTGAAAATAAGGGATGTCATGTCTTAAACTCTCCTCTCTCTTTCTGACAAACACACACACACACACACACACACACACACACACACACACACACACGCTCACACACACACAAATATTTAATAGTAAATAGTCATGAAGAAATTTGCTGAGAAGAGAATTAGTTTAATCTGGAAATTGATATGTTAAAAAAGTTATATAGTTGTTTCAGAGATATCATTTGTTTCATAAATGTCAAAACTAAAGGAAACTTGAAGTTTTCTGTTATTTAATAAAACTAAAAATTTATATAAACATTTATTATCCAACTTTGGAAGCCCAAGTTAATGATTTTATTATTGATTACTAACACAAATAATATTAAACAGTCACTAAGGTTTGTTACTGTATCAGACAGTGGATATATTTGACTAATTGGTACATTAGTTTTATATAAAAATACATAAAAGAGTTTAATGTTCGAGCAAAGACACTTGAGATTTGTAATTAGTGTTTTCCTTAATATGAAAATAATAATAACTGTGACTATGAATGCAGGCTTCTGGGAGAATAGTGGCCTAACATGTGTGGGTTAGATCATGATCAAATAGAGAGAAAAAGAAAGATAAATATAATAAAAACAAAAGAAATGAATTAGAGAAGAAGAGATGGAGGGAGGGAAAGAGAGAACAGGAAGGGAATGGAGGAGGGAGAAGCAAATTAACTTAAAGTAGATTCATTAAACTCCAGTGAAGGCTAAGTCAACAAATAAATTTAGGAGACAAATATTAGTATATCAGTCCATCTGAATACACTGCAGTTGTCAGTGTTTGGCATTGTGATATATGTAAATAATAAACATAGCAATAACACTAGCTAATAACAGAGATCTACAAACCAGTTTCACTTTTGGAAGTTTGCAATTATATCAATTACGGTGTCATGTAATTCTGCCATAGACCAAGACATTTGACACATTTATCCAAAGTATGATGATATTTTGAAATGATACACAGTTTTAGAACAACTAAAAGAGAGGAAAAGTGTGAAACCCTTGAGTTCTTTTTGAATTGGATTCTGGTTCTGCTGACCCTGACACATGAGAAGTCCACAAAAATGGGACCAACCTAAGTCTGTCAATCATCGCTAGTTAGGAGGACCAGCTAATCTGTTCTAGAATATTTTTTCTGGAGAAATTAATTAATTATATAACTTGGTAAAAACTTTACAGCAGTATTCAATCTTAGGATACTATCTGTATTAGAATAGGTGATATCCTAAGGTGAACTTGGTTAAAGGGATGACTTGGAAAGTAACTGAGAATATGGCATGAGGACTCACATATTGCCCACCTAAGGGTTCAATGGAAAGCTTGAGAGGACATCAACAAACACTCTCCAAGGAATCTTTTGAGCTCCATTTATATTCCTGATGGAGACTTAGGAGCATTTTGAATGGGCTCATTTATTGTTTGTGTTTTTAAAATTGAAGTAATTCTACTGGATTCAACATATCATCCACAAAGACCAAATTTAGTACGATTAAAGCATGTAATAGGATTTTCAGATATTCTAGTTTAATATGATACTTGAAGAGCTTATGAAAGCCTGCTTAGAATCCATCAGTCCACCTAAAAACATTTGCTTCAGACACAGGCTGTATTTGTTTCACATGACATAGGCGACAATATGTAATGTCATAATAATTGAGACCATTTCGTAAAATACATTTTCAGGGAAAATTAAAGACAATGATATATTATAATAAATACAATTATACAACCCTTATTTTACACAGAAAATTGGAAGAACAGAAAAATCTAAATAAACTGTTTAAAATGAAAAAGTCCTAAGTGAAATGAATTTAGGGGCTGAAATGTTAATTGAGTGAGTAGTGCTGTCTATAAAAATATGGGAAATGAAGTTGGACCCCTAAAACCTATTTACACTAGGCCAGATGTGGTTGTGCAAGACCTTATCCATAGCACTCGGTTGTGGGAATGCAGAAATAAGCCTAAAACTTGCAAGCCAATGTCAGATTCAGTGAGTTCCTATCTCAAAACACAAGGTGAAGAGTGGTTAATGACTAGTTGATGTTCACCTCATGAATATCGCAAACACACACACACACACACACACACACACACACACACGAACACACACACACAAACAATGTGCATAGAAAAATGCACAGATATAAACACACACTATACATGCCCAGAAAATTTGAAAAATATATGCATTTGGGATCAGGTAAAGGACTATAAGTACACACCAATGTAGGAAACATGGGCTAAAGCTAGTTTTGTTACTGAGTTTGTATTGGATAAATTACTGCTAAGTTCTCTGACATTCAAGAAATTTCCTTTAAAAGCAGATAAGTAATATACATAATAGTGCCAATAATTTTAAGCAGTTCCTATTTAAACTGATTCTTAAAGGGTCCTTAAGGAATATATGTCACATCCCAAGGTAACATTTTTTTTTAATAAAGACAAATTAGCAGGGTGTTGTGACATTGTTTCTTACAGGAGAATCCTGTGAGAGATAATTGTGTGCACTGATTGAGTACAGAGTCAATATCTTAGCTATGGCTCCAAGGTTTAACGTTAATTAGTTTTGCATCCCTCACCGGGTTATTGAATAAAGTACTGATTTCACATGTAGAGAAAAATTTAAATCAATCTCAGTTCAATTGTTATTATCACCACTATTATTGTAAGTAGAGGAGAAGTGGCAAATTGAAAGTGATATGAATGTATTTCAATATTATTTTTATTAGCTGATGAGTAGGAAGAAAATTGGAAGCAGAGAATCTACACATGGTTTTGTGGTGAGGACTTTTGTGGGTGTCAGAGTTTACACAATTAACATTTGTGTGAATGTGTTCTTAGATATATGACGTACATATAATACATACACTATATACTCAATTGAATATACATATATTAATGAATATATACCTATATACATATTGTTAGTATGGAAAAAGTGCTATGCTTTTCTATTATACAAACTTTCAACTTTATTAATAATCATGGTATGTATTCACCTTATTAGTTATCAATTCTGAGAAGATTTTTTTTCCCTATTTCTTCTGTAAAATACACCTTGTTTTCAGGGACTGTACCACTATGTATATGCTATAGTAATTTCATGTTGACAAGGCTCCTTGTTCAAAAAAAAAAACCTTAGTTTGTCCACATATATGTGTGTGTGTGTGTGTGTGTGTGTATTCTTGTGCAAATTAAGCAGTCCCCTTAACAGAGAAAAGTTGAACTCAGTAAATGCTAAAAAGTAAATACCTTTTCCTTTAAATACATTCCTAAGAGATCTCTTCTGGGTAGACTGGGGACCAGCATTGAGGGAACCATGATGGATTGGGCTGGGGGCATGGATATTCAAAAGAGATATCTTGATGGGGGTGTATTTTGGGGTCAGTTAGAAACCTGGGGCAAGGGAAACCCCTACAAATCTACAAGGATGACTCCAGCTAAGATTCCTAGCAATAGTGGACAGGTAACCTGAACGGGACATCTCCTGTAATCGGATTGGTAACTACTCCAATTATCATATGAGAGCCACCATGCAATGACTGATGGGAAGAGATACAGAGATCCACAGCAAAGCACTGGGCCAAGCTCAGGGAAATGTGTTGAAAAGAGGAAGAAAGGATTGTAGAAGCCAAAAGGTCAAGGTTTTCACAAAGGAACCCACAGAAACAACTAAGATGGGCTCATAGGAGCTCTCAGACGCTGTACTGACAGCCAGGGAGCCTGCCTGGGACGGACCTAGGCCCACTACATATGTGTGACAGTTGTATAGCTTGATCTATTTGTGGAATTCCTAGTGGTGGAAGAAGGGCCTGTCCCTAATGCTTGGGCTGACTTCAAGGAACCTATTCCTCATACTGGGTTGCCTTGTCCAGCCTTACTACAAGGGGAGGAGTTTAGTCCTACCTCAACTTGATACGCCATGCTTTGTTGACACCCATGGGAGGCCTAATCCTTTCTGAACAGAAACAGAGGAAGAGAGGATGCACATGTGTGTGTGTGGAGGGGGGGAGGGGGGTAAAAGGAGTAAAGGGAGGGGACACTGTGGTAAGTGATATAGTGATATTTTATTTGTACTGAAATGTGATTTTATTTGTATGTTAATAAATAAAGTTGCCTAGGGATCATTGCTATTAGCAAGCCATAGCAAAAGCCAGTTGTGGTGGTGCACGCCGGTAGGATTCGCTGAAGGAGGCACACACCTTTAATCCCACCACTTGGTAGGCAGAGCTAGGTAGATCTCTGTGTGTTCAAGGATACAGCAGCATTGGAGACACACACTCCAATGTGTGTCTGGAGGTCTGTACAGAGAGGAAGTCACATGGTTGGGTTTACAACCAATGAGAAGGCAGAACAGGAAGTCTTTATAAAGACAAACACACAGGAAGTAGCTCCCTTTCAGAGAGGTCTCTTGGCTGAAGAGGCTAGCTGCAACAGGCAGGTAAGGTGCTTAGCTCTGACCTCTTGGGCTTTTATCTTTACATTGGCTCTGTGTTTCTTATTTAATAAGACGGTTGGTTACATCTACAGAGTGATGTAAAATAAATTAATAAATATAATCAATAAAAGAAAAACACATTCTTTAGTTACAATGTAATGTTTGTGGCATTTATTTTTAGAGAATAATAAGATACTCTTCAAAAGATAACTTAGCATCACTTAGGCCCTTAACGAATAAAATAATGGAAATGAAACTTTCCTTTTTGATATAAAGCCACAAATTTGAAAAGTTGGTCATATGTTGGATTTAATATTTCCAGATAGTCCAGAGCAGAAAGATTTATTTTCAATAGGGTAGAATTTGGCCTGGAGAGTTGACTCAGCAGTTAAGAGTACTAGTAGGTGTTCCAGAAGATTCAGGTTCAATTGCCAGCACCCACATGGTAGCTTACAGCAGTCTATTAACTCTAGTTCCAGATAATCCAAAACCCTCACAAAGACACACATGCAGAGAAGACACCAATGCACATAAAATAAAAATAAATTTAAGAAAATTAAAAAATAAGGTAGAAGTTAGAAGAAACTTCTGAGAAATAGCAAGTTCTCATTTTGCCCTTGCCTAATTTCAGCTGCATGCTTCTTGGTAATAATTCCCCATGTGCAAAGCTATTCCAAGGCTATTCTCAAATGGATGGAGTCATATTAACAGAAATAGTTTCCATGGAATTTACTGAATGGTTACTCTGATCCTTCTATGCTTTAGATTCAAGCTATTTGCTGTCATTTCAGAAATAAAAATGAAATAGCTTAGTTCAGCATATTATACATAGAAAAAAAGCACATTTATATTTTAAATATCTGTATGTGTTTGATATATTTACCAAGGTTTGACAACAACAGAAACAGAATATGGAACCTGAATATTCCAACATTTTCAGGGGGATATATTCTTACATTTACAATTTAACTTATATTTCATCACTCATGTAAATATTGTAGAAGTATTTAATGTACATTTCCATTTGTCCCCTTTTGGATTTTTATTAAAAGCATTCTTTATAACTTACTTTTAACAATCAAGAGCAAAGATGCACCACATTTTGTACCCAAGTGATTAGCTTTATTGCTGAATTTATTTCCCTCTTGTTCTGATAGACCCAACTATGGCCAAATGTACTAAAAAGATATTAATTCAAAGAGATATTTACAAATTGGAGAACTCTTCATATGCATACCTCTAAGGGTTTGTTCACAGGTGAAAAACTGAAGGTACAATTCATGTGCAAAATGAACCTTTTTTTCTATTGGCGGTTGTGTTCATGTTCTTTTACACACACACACACACACACACACACACACAGAATTATGATAAAAGGAATGTGTATAAACTTTGTTCTGAGGAAGAAAAATAACTATGTTTGAAATAAATATTTGGTAAATACAAACTTATATTCATTGACATGAGTTCAATCAGAAAACAAGTTGTAAAGTATTGATAAAAGAGTCACAATGATTGTGTGTATGTGTGTGTGTGTGTGTGTGCATGTATAAAGACAAGCTACAAAGTAAAATATTTTGGAAACCAATATAAGCTGCAAGCAATTTAAGGATCAAGAAAGCACAGGGAAATTTCCTCTGAATAAGTACCTGGAGTGTATTTAAAGTTGAACATACTGTCTCACACTGGAACATTTAGGCTTGTTAAGTGAGACAAGTTAAGTGTTAAATATAATGGTGCTAAATGATGCTAAATTCAAAAGTTCTTTAATCTTCCATTAGATTAACAGAAAATGTGAAGCAGATTCATTATGTTCAGTGTATAGTCTCCTATTTACTCTTTTACTTTTCTTTTTCAGATTTCTTGGTACTGTAAACAGGTAAAACAACAACAACAACAACAAACAAAAAGACTGGGGAGGACATAGGCCCTAGGAGGGAACTCATTTCTATTGCTTAACTAATTAAATAAGGCACCAAACTGCATTTAAAATGTTTATTTTTATACTACAGAAAATGCTACTCATATCCTTAATTAAATATGCTTCTCTTTGCCATAAATAGAAACCAGAGATTCATAAATGCACAAAGTGTTTAGAACCATAGATACCATAGTGTCTACCTGCTAAATAAGATAGATTCACTGTTCCAACTGACACTTCTCTTACACTGGATTGCCACAGGACAAAAAACAGTTCACCGTTCTATACAATCACTCCTAAACTCCTTGTACATTGACAATTGTTATATGCTCATTCCTGTACTTAATGTTTAATTTTGGTTATAGTGTGTTATGCCTGTGCCAGGAATGCACAGATAGCTAAAGGCTTTAAGCATGGTAAGCAAAAAAAAAAAAAAAAAAAAAAAAAAAAAAAATCTACACTTGCCTAATACAACATTAAAGTCTTACGAAAGAAAATCTGAAGTCTTCTGTAAGTCAGAAAAAGGGTCAATCACAAGACACTATACCAGGTTCACAGTAAGTATAGAATTGGATGCAGTGAAATACACAAGATAAATGAAAGAAAACAAAACCGTATTTACTGTATAAGAAGTGTATGTGATTGAGTATAACCTTAAGTCCAGCACTCAACGGGACGTTAAAGGAGGTGAATCACAGTCTGAAGCAATCCTGGGATATACAATTTCAGCGCTGCCCCAACTATTCACCCAGGTCTAAAGAAAATAAAAAAGGATCAGTGCAGACTTTAAAAAGCCAAAATTTTCACAGCCGCAATGCAGAGATCAATACAAACAAACACTTTGGAGAAAAGCTGACTAAAGAAATCAAATCTGAGTCAAAGTCTACTGGCCAGAAAGAAGGAAAAGCAAACTGTCTTCCTCCTCCAGAAGGCACAAACTGTCCACAGCTCCTCATTAAGGATCGGTGGCACACGAACCCTTTTCTGCCTCGTGCTATAATGTTGACTGCTTTAGTCTTGTGCAGTCAAACATAGCTGTTCTGAGTTCATAAGTGCAATGGCCTTGTCATGTCTAGACGATGCTGTTTCAATCTGGTTCTCTCTTCCTTCAGTCTCTTCCCCTTACAGTCTGTCTACCTTCTCTTTTATGAGGGATCCTAAGCCTTAGGAGGGCTATGATTTGGATGTTCCACTTGCGCGTGAGCCTTCCACAGTCACATCTTCTCTACACTTTGACCAGTTGTGAGTTTCTTTTTTTTTTCATTTTTTTTATTATTAAGAGATGTTTCTATTCATTTTACATACCAAACACAGATTCCCCTCTCTTCCCTCCTTGGGAATTTCTGCATTAAGCTTCATATACTGCAGAAAGAACCCTCTCTGATGAGATCTGAGAGTTGCAAGAATCTCCAATATTAGAATGTACTTTGATTCTCTGTACATTTTGCAAAATGATAGTAGTAGGTTCACCCTTGGAGCCTGTGAGCTTCCCAACCATGAATTCTGTGTTGCTCTTAGTAAGTCTATCATGTTCCAGTGGATGGTCCTACACACCGAAGCTAAATGGCCAGCACAAATTGTAATCAACAGGTTACAGAATTTACAAAAGAAAGATATGAAGTCAGGGGCATAGTGAAGTGAGGTGGATATTGGGAGAATTAAGAAGAGGAGTTAGAGTGAATATGATCACAACTGGTTTTATGAAACAGATTTGCCAACAAATATCCATATCTTCACTGTGTTTAGGAAGAATCACATTGAAATTTTACCAATAAAGAGAAATAATTTTATATATTTAAAGACATATAGTGGTTTATCAGTTTTGTTTAGCTTGGTCTTTTAGTTTTTTTGTGACAGGGTCTCGTGCAGCCCAGTTTGGTCTTCAAATCATTATGTAAGCTAGGTTGTCACTGGCTTCTTCTGGTCCTTCTATCCCCACACCCTCAGTGCTTAGATGACTGACATGAACCAGAAAATCCAACGCTTTGTGATGCTAGGGATAAAATTCTGGTCACTGTTCATGATAAACCTACTAACTGGGTTATATCCACAACTTCTTAACATTTAGTATCAAAATTTTCTTCATGAGGGAAACTTACTACTAGGCAAAACATTCCATTTGATTTTGGAAAATTGAATTCTTAGATGATTTCTAATTTCCATTTACTTCTCCAGTAATAACTGAAATAATATCTACCTAAGAAAAACTGAATGAGCTTATGGATAGAATTCCAAGAGGCATTCTGGAAAAAAAACTAATTTAATATTATTATATTATGGAATAAATTTGTTGTTAAATAATAGGGGATATTGATTTAAATATTAAGTAATGAGAATAGATGTGTGTGTATAAAACAACACCATACATCACCAAGAGGCTCCGAAAAAATAGACACATAGTAAAAGAGCCACTGGAGCAAAAGGAAATGTTTTTCTGATATGAATGTTCAGCCATGAAATAAATATTACCTGAAGAGTTTTTAATTGGACTCCAGTCCTTGATGACAAGGCTTTTATTTTTTTAAGAGATTTGTGTCCCCAGGAAACCTGTGCAAAAGTGGTGGAATTAAATTGGCTCTCCATTTTCAGAGAGTTGTCAAAACCCAATAACTATGTGTTTAAAAACTCCTTCAAAATAAGGTCCTAAGAGCTTCCCTACCTAACATCTGGCTTTGTTAAAGAAGTGATTAGTTTAATTACTTCAATTTGAAGATGTGCTTACCCTTCTGCATTTTGGGTCGTATGCCGCTGTCTGATTTCCACTTAGTGTTAATGAAAACAGAAAGAAAAAATACACACATCCAGTTTGATCATGAACTTTCTCTAGGGCTGGTCTTTGCTTCTCAGTGAGTGTCTGCGCTTTGTTCATTACATGAGAAGGGCACTCACAGGTTTCTCTTTGACATTTCATTTCATGTATACTGATCAGAGAAACACATCAACAAATCATGGAATTTCTAGGTGTTTTCTTTTTTTTTTCTTTAACATACAGTGGTCAGTTTCTGAAAGGGACAGATATATGCAAGTCTATATACACAGTAGAGTTAAGGGAAAGCCATATTAAATATCTTACTAAATTCTCAAGGAATACCAGATTGCAATGAATGTTTGCCAAATATTTGCAAGAAAAATGTAAATGATTTACACACATGCACCAGTATGTGAATATAGGTATATGATGTAAAAAACAAACTCTATAATTTTTATATGTTAAAATCTTATATTCAACATTTTCAAATACTGAAAAAATGTGATTATTCAGTGGCACTGTTTGATATTAACAGGGTTTTGAATGCTTCAAAAGAAGATATAAATTCACTTTATAGAAATACTGAAAATAACTAGGAAAATGTCCTGAACTAATATACTCCACTTTTTAACATACTGCTTTGCCATAACAAAAAGCTTTCCCTCTGAGGTTTTTTGAAGATTGTCCAAATAATAAAGTCTTTTTGATAGTTTGCCTGGGTTTTATTTCACTTCTGAGTACATTGTGTTCTTTTTAAATGATGAAATCATATTTTCAGAGACCTATAAAACATCTACCCACATTTTATGGAAAGATTCAAATTACATGATAATTTTAAAAATAATCCTGCAAGTTAACCAAGATATGTGTTATGTTTTAATGAGGGCTTCATATCATTGAACATGAATAACATAATATTCACATAAAGAGCAAAGAGTGTTTTGTTTCAAAGTTGTTGCTGTCAGGATGATTCTGGGCTTTGCTGGCCTGATTCTAGTACCACAGGGTATTTACTGTTCTTTTCCCTTGTAAATAAATATTATTAGCACTCTCTGTTCTTGCCACAGTAACTAGATTTCCTCACAAAAACAAATAGCATCAATAGAAACAATGGCAAGTGTTCATTAACAATATTATAAATCATATAATCTTTTTCCAGAAATATACTTCAAATAAGAAAACTGCATTTTAGAGAAAAATCCTGGTGAAATTGCATTTATCCATGTTGATAGGCATATTCAGAGTGATAAAATGTTGGTGTCTCAACAAATACATTTTGTTGAATCCTACCAGACAATATGATTCTTTTAGGAGATGGAACCTGCTGGAATGAACTAAAATATTTACATATAATGACATAAAGATGAAATCCTAAAGTGGGTTGAATATTTTGATAAAAACAAGAGACTGATATGAATGTTCTCTCATTCTATGTGTGTGTGTGTGTGTGTGTGTGTGTGTGTGTGTGTGTGTTTCTCTCAAGTGCCCATAAACTGTTTTGCACCTACTGCTCTAAGTATTCTGTCTATGCACAATTTTTTATTCTTATTTTTCATAAAGTTTTTTTTTAAGTGGTGATATTCTTCTTGGTTCTGCCCTCAGATAATACTAGTCGATATCACTGGCTGTTCTATCATATGTAATTAGCAGTTGATTCTTGCCAAATTCTCCTATAGTTTCAGACAAAATCTCAATACTTTTATATTTACATTTATTGTGCGCCCCATCTCTCCAATTCAGGAACATTCCAGAAGCCAGTACTTATGGAGGACACTTTGCACAGCCTTGATGCAGGGAGAGAGGCTTGGACATGTCTCAGTTGAATGTCCCAGGCTCTGCTGACTCCCCATGGAGGCCTTACCTTATAGGAGGAGGGAATGGAAGTGGGTTGGGGGGAAGGCTAAGGGGCGGGAGGAGGGAAGAGAGAGGGATCTGTGGTTGGTATGCAAAATGCAAAGAAATCAATAACACTCCACAATAAAAAAACACAGTTTCTATTATTCTTCAAATGGATCCTCCCTTATGTAAAAATTCTGTATATAGGCATTCTATTTATCCAATATCTAGAACCCAAAACAGAATATCATCTTATTAATTTATTTTGCATCAGTAATATATAGTATTACCAGACATTGATGCCTTGTGGTTTTTGGAAAGCATTCTTCACTGAAAGTTGTTCTACATACAGTTGGAGTATTTCTTCTTCAATGGAATATTGTCACTTTTAGTATAGCAATTATGAGTGTATTTTAAGAGCAATTAAACTTGTCTCATACTGTCCTGACAGATTGAGGCTAAGAGTACATGTAGTCCCCATCAAAGTGTTCAGCACAGCTAAAAGAACTTCATTTAGTCAGGTGATATATACTTAGCAACAAATATGCTGAAGAAAGGAATCTTTGATAGTCTTAACAGGACTCAGTCACTTTGCAAAAAAGACAGGAAGAAAGAAAAAGGTCAAAGTCTGAGAAGCTTTAAATATGACTTCTACGTCAGTCTTTTTTTTAACCATCAGGTCTACATTATCAGACACTTTTCTAAACAGGTGATTGTTCACCCTTTCTGCTCAACTCCTTGCGCTTCACACTAGCATTCTGCACAATGCATTAGATATTAAATCACTCTTTACTTTCAAGGCAGCACATCTTCTTATCTCTGTTTTTTGTTTTGTTTTGTTTTGTTTTGTTTTGGTTTGGTTTGGTTTTTCGAGACAGGGTTTCTCCGTGTAGTTTTGGTCCTGGATTTCGCTCTGCAGAACAAACTGGCCTCGGACTCACAAATATCTGCCTGTCTCTGCCTCCCAAATGCTGGGATTAAAGGTGTGCACCACTGCCACTAGACCTTTTCATCTCTTTCTACTATCTATAGGTTTTGTTCACCTTCAGAACACTGGTCTATCATTTATGTACACCCTTCTCGCCATCTCTTGTGGGAAAATCTTCAGCTTGAAATTTAGAAGGTGTTAAAATAAATACTATTGAATAAGTAATATATAACTGGTATGCATTTGTGTGCATTCCTGCTCCAATGTTGCTGCAAACTTTTTTAAAATTTATTTTGTTTATTAATTTTACATACCAACCACAGTCCCCTCTCCCTCTCCACTTCCTGCTCCGCCCCCATCTCCCCCAATCCACCCCTATCCGCTTCTCAGAAAGGATAAGGCCTCCCATGGGGAGTCAACTAGGCCCTGCATGTTCAGTTGAGGCTGGACCAACATTCCCCCCTCTCCCCCTCCTCCCCCCGATTCCTGCATCAAGGCTGAGCAAGGCATCCCACCATATGGAATGGGCTTCAAAAAGCCAGCTCATGAACCAGGGATAGATCCTGGCCTCACTGCCAGGGGTCCCACAAACAGACCAGGCTACAAAACTGTCGCCCACATACAGAGGTCCTAGTCTGGTCCCATGCAGGCTCCCCAGCTGTCAGTCTTGTGCCCCTGTGCTCCCACAAGTTCGGGTCATCTGTGTCTCTGAGTTTCCCCATCGTGATCTTTGGTAGAGAAATTCCCAGGAATCCACAAGGGTGACCCTAGCTAAGACACCTTGCAATAGTAGAGAGGGTGCTTTAACTGACCTTCCCCTCTAATCAGATTGGTGACTATGCTAACTGTTATCACAGAGTCTTCATCTAGTACCTAATGGAAGCAGATGTAGAGATCCACAGCCAAGTACCAGGCCGAGCTCAGGGAGTCCAGTTGAAGAGAGGGCAGAGAGATTATGGGAACAACTGGGGTCAAGATCATGCTACAAGCTCTTATACTTCTGTCTATTTGGTTTACTGTAGGCCTTTTGTACCTGGTTATGAATCTCTTTCTATTGATTTAAGAAGTTTCCTTCTTTTACTTTATTGAAAATAAGTAAATAGGGCAGGAAGTCCCACCTGGCTCCTCTTGGACTTCTTTCCTTCATGCTACTATCCAGGTAGTGGGACTCTGAGATGAGTATAGGATCTAGCTGGAGGCTCCATGAGTTTGATTCCCTCGGGAGCTAGGTAGACATTTGGAGTAGGAACAGTACACCTAATTGGCGATGCCAAAAAGGAAAGTTACAGAGGAACTGGGTGGGCCTCAAAGGAAGGAGCAGACCTACCTCCAGCTCACTGGAAGCTGAGTTCCCTCTGCTGGAACAGTTTTATATTCTGATTTCAGGACGTTTCTGACCTTACAAGGGTAAAGATTAGTTCCAATTTCTAACATTTTTTTTTAATTTAGAAGACATGAAAGCAATCAAATACTTAACAAACTCAGAAAGCTGTCATGACGACCTGACAATTTTCCAGGAATCTATAAAAGTCATGCTATTGACTTGTGTTTCCTGTTGCACGGCAATTCAAAAGGTGAGATGATTTTGAATTAATCAAGTTCAATAGAGAGCAGATGTCTCAGTTGTCCTTTCCTTTTCATACATCCTAGAGAGTTTCATTAGTCAGAGCATATGGGACCAAACACACCCTAAGAATCCATTAATTCTATGAATGGCATCATTTGAAATGCGCCATTCACTGTTTCCACCATGTTTTGTCTTAAACACCCATTAGATTATGACGTGTGATTGACAGTTGCGTGTGGCAAGGTTCTGTTTCCTATACCATGATAACTTTACAAAACACCCATAACAATACGCTAGCAAAGTTGGTACAGAAAAACAAATGAACAAACAAACACCTATTGTCTCATTAGATTTCATATGAAACCTAATCATTGTTTAAGGGCCATGTAGATGAATAACCAAAAAGATCCAAAAGTTTCAACTTTCTAATATCACCAATATGTTGTTAGATAAATTAAATATAAAACATACTATAAAATGTTCAAGGGGAAATGCTATACAATTCTGATAATATTTTCTTCCTCCAAATTAGATATTTACTTGGGAGCCTGTGATCTATTATCTATCAAACAGTGTGGCGAAAACATCAGTACTTGGAATAGATATAAGATTATTTGAGACACTGGTGTTAGCAGTTACTGAAGTATCATACTGCCTGGGATAAAAATGTCAATTTTTGTGTTTTAATCATCTTATGAATGACATAGGAGTGTAACTAGTCATTTTATTCATATTTTCATGTGATAATTGTGGAATATTATGTAATATTTGTTTAAAGGAGAAGGGATGAGAGGGGGATCTGTGGCCGGTATGTAAAATGAATAAAAAAATTATTAATAAAAAAAGGAATTTAAATTTTAAAGTTTGAGCAGATAAATGCTTATTTTATGAAAATTGCTATCTAAATAAGCATAATTATTATTAGTTTACAAGGAAATGATTATATACATTTGCTTGTAGTATGAAAAGTTTGTGCTAGACTTCTGAACACCACACCTCTATGAGATCTCTATAGTGCAATATTTCTGAGCATTATTATTAAATGAATGCAATGAATCACACAATATTATTTATGGTTTATTATTATGAATGTTAAACTAACTAGATCATGCAAAATGCGTAGCTCATGACATAAAGTATGCATTCCAAAAATAATTGTTATGCTTTTACTGAAGTATTAAAATCTCATTTTAGAATTATGGCAAAATAATTTTATTTAAAACTAATAGAAAATACTGCTGAGAAACAAGTAGAATATGAAAACTTATAATGAACAAAAGCCTTAATAAGATAAAAATCGAGAAAGTACTGTGTAAGTACTTAAAAGGCCAGGGTTTAAAGGTTGTCTGAATAATTTGATGTCTAACCACTCACATCCCTATTGAAGGGGAAAAAACCCTGAGAAGTTTGTTTTCATGCCTCCCCAAAGGTAGTAAAATTAATTAGGGAGATGTGTAGGCTGCTGATTCACTTGATTATATGTAACTACCTAAAGTGCAAAATTTTCCTTCAACCTCGAGGAGTTTCGGTTGATTCATCACCTCTCTCGGAGGGTTGATCATTGCAAATGGCTTTATTGACCTGTGGCTTGGTGCAGCATCACATGCTCCAGTGAAGCAAGCCATAAACAGCTGCTAAGTGCAGGTGAGAAGTCGCCGCGGAAAATTCCAGGACTGCATCAGCACTTCTCAGCCATCAGGCCCCCATGCTGTCACAGATTTCTGAACTTCCTCAGAGACATAGTTTTGAAAGTGACTTGCCCTAAAATAACATGTATTTCAGGACTTTGTGACTTCTAGAAAATCACAGAGGACACTCTGTTTTCAGAACCTTCACTCTACATATGTCGATAAGATAGTCACACTCACAATTAATTTTCAGTGCTTTATTATGTGACAATGAAAATCTCAAGCCTAATAAATTTTGAGAAACCAAGAAACTATTCTCAAGGATTAATCATAGATATAATCGAGAAATTACATGCCTAAACAACACAACAACAAAACTAAACCAGTATCTATTAAACATCAAAGGAAATTCAGTAGCAGGGCAAACTGGGAGAGACATCTCAGGATAATGAGCCAATTGACCAAGGAACCTTGTCAGAGACCATGTTTGAAATTCTCTGTGTCACCTGAAATAGATCACCAGAGACTTGGCATATTATGAACAATGACTTCTTCAGCTTACGGCTCTTCTAGGAAACCCGAAGCCATAAGAGGTTCCCCTGCTAAGGTCCTTTTATCAAGCAAGTATACAAAGAGAAGAGAGGGGGAACTAGGCTGAACTCATGTCATGTTTTCTTTCTCTTTTATTTCTTTTCCTTTACTCCCCCCCCCACACACCATGTGTTTGTGTTCATCTATCCAACCGTGAGCTGCACGTAACACAGCTGGAATGTGGAGTTCAGAAGACAACCTCAGGTGCTAATTCTTACCGTGTACATAATTAAAGGTAGGGTCTCGGCTTTTCTATCAGGTACGCCAGATTTTATAGCCTACAAATTTCTGTGTACTCCTTTCTCACTGCCTTCTATCTCTCTGCTGGAACAATGTACTTCAAACTGTAACTCCATGCACCCAGTTTTGAAGAGATTCTGGGGACTTAAACTCACATGTTTTTATGTCAAGTTCTTTAACCCAATGAGCCATCTTCCAAGCCTCAGAGTCCATCTATTTTTTTAACCAGGTCTCTACTGCTTCCTTAAATACTATTCTGTTGTTTCCACATCATCCCACCATGAAGGCAAAATCATCCTAATACATTTTGAATGACAGAGGATAGCACTGACATTCCATACCTCTCTACTTACAGCTCCTTTTGTCCTGTTTACTCCAGACATTATAACAATTGTAAAGAAATAAGTTCTTTTATTTTTTTTTGGTTAGGGATGCTTATCTAATATTCATTTAGTAGCCAAGGTGGTTAAAATTATTTTTATGCATTGTAAGAGGTCCAGTTGATTTTTGGGAAAAATAACTTGCCAAGAACACATGTGAAAAAGGTTTTCATACAACAGGTAAAAAGACATATTAAAACCCAATTAGATAACAAAAAAGGCCAAGTACAATATTGATGGAAATCAGGATAGAAGTTTAAGTAGTAACAGATATAGAAAACTTACTGTCTTGCTCATCTGCATTTCTTATTTAGCCAATGTCTATGATTGGAGCTGCCCGCAGTGTGCTGCTAGTCAAACCCATATCAGGAATCAATGAACATAATTCCACAGATACATGTCAGGTCTGATCAATCGCTCAAGTAAGACTCCATCTTCCCAGGTGATTCTTAGGTATGCCAAGTAGTCAATAAAAACTATCAAGCACCATTCGCTGTTGTCAAATTGACACATAAACACATCACCATTAGCCTTTATGTTCTTGTTTTTCCCCAAGACTTCATGTTAATACCAAAATACGCACACAAATGCTTCTCCTGCACTCAGTACTTTAGAATAGATATCTAAGCGATTTAGTAAATGAAATGTATTCTCTCATAATAATGTTATAAAATCATACTTAGGATTGTGGAATAACAGAACTGTTTACTGTGTCAAAAAATCAAACATTATCCACTGTTTCTTTCAAAACAAATTCTTAGTATTTAAGTTCACAGTACAGTGTGTCTTGACCAAATTCCTCTTTTCTATCCCCCTATTTCTTCCTATTATGCCAACTACATTAATCTTTCAATTTCCTCTATTTTTTAAACACACTGAGCTAACTTAGTGCTGCTTGATGTGCTCAGGTATATGACCATCTATTGCAGTATGGGTAGCTTTGTTGTGGCCATGTCTCTGAAGAAACCTGATTCTTCTGACTAAAATTAGTTTAGAATTAGTTCTCAGCTAAGGCTGAGACTTCAAAAGCTTACTACTCATCCTTGCTAGGATTTTTGCTGGTGTAATACTGTGTGGACCTTCTATATGTAATCATGCTCACAGCAAGTTTATTTGTTCTTGGTCCTGTATGTCCAGCATTCATTGTTTCTCTGACAATGTACACTGGCTCTTAAAATATGCCTATCCACTCTTCTTAAATGATCACTCCACGTTGGAAGAAGGGGTTGTGATGTATGTGTTCCATACTCCAGAGTCACTCATTCTCTGTACATTGATTGATCATGCATCTCTATATTAATTATCATCTACTCTAAAAGGATGTTTCTCTGATGAGCATATAGAGATACATTTATAGATGGGTACAAATGTAAACTAAAGAGACAGTTTAATATTAATTTAATTTTGCAAAATGATCAGTTAAGATTATACCATGGATCCTATGGCCTAGATATTCATGGCTTTTTGTCTCAGTTAATGCTGTCAGACACAGGTTCCATTTTGTGAAATGGGCTGAAAATCCCATACGAAAGGGATTAATTTACTCCTATAACATTCATACCAATGTTGCGCTAGCAGGCATGTTCTACAAGGTTAGCAATTGTTGTACTTTTCATTGTTCACAGATGTGGAAGATTACTAATTACTTTTCTCCCCCATTAGTGTACACAGAACTTTCAAGCACTGTAACTACTAGCGAAAAAGGGATTAGGTTTCCAGATCAGAACTAGCTTCATATCTCTTCGTCTCAAGTATGTGACACATTCAGCAAGAGGATTTTACATCAAGTTTAGAGGGTATCCAAAAACAATAACAATAGCCTGTAATAGTCCATGCTCAATAAAATATTCCACATATTCTGCAGTTCTTTTATAAAGTTATTGACAACATTAAAAAGTTGCACTCTCTGTACTAAATGTCGTACAGTTAAAAAAATAGGAGACAATAAGTTGTACAAGACATCCGACTGGTATTGACAGGAAGTATTTTCCAATGCTAAATGTGTGAGACTTCATATATAAAGATATTATTTAAAAAGAAATAGACCCTGAGACTTACAGGTTAGCCTGGAAACTAGCTACACAAACAGATTTCCACATGGGATGAGTACATTGAACTCATCTGCTTAAATCTAAATGACATCCTAGCTCCTCTTTTATTCCCTCCACACCTACATTACTTGGGCTAATGTATCATCTTGATGTTTACATTTAATTGTTGATGATGTGCTCTGCTACTGTTTGTTTCAATGATAAATAAATACATAATACAATTGAATTAAAGAACTGTTCACTGTGATACATGGTTTCAAATAGTATCCCCTAGGCTTGAAAATTATTTGCTGATATATTTAAGGTTATTATTCATAAGTTTAACCCAAGCAACTGGTTGCTGCAGTGTATTTCACATGCATAAACATCTGATAAGGGAGCTCTATTGCCTTAGGCAGCTCATTTTTTTTTTTAAAATTGATCCACTATAGTAGTAATCCCAAAAAAGCTTAAACAATTCTTGCTATTAATCTAATTCTATGCTAATCTTCAGGCAAACATTTGAATAAAAAATTCTAGAGGTAATGTTCAAAGTATAGCCCATCATATCCTCCATTATTAAAATTGACCAAGCAAAGTATATGCATCAATTATCAATTTTAACACCCATTATAAATTATGGAAAATTAGATGATATGGCTCCATTAAAACTGTTTGAAATTTAGCTGTACACATATTCCATAATCTTTGAACAGTGAATTGTATGTGTAGGGAAAAGGGCCAGCCAAAGAAACACATCTTGACCCTGAAACCAGAATCAGAGAAAGAAACACATTCTGCTCTGAGACCAGAGCAGGAGAAACGCAACCTGACCATGAAACCAGAGCCAAAAAACCATAATTTGGCACTGAAACCAGAGCCAGTGAAAGAAAAACACTGTGGTCCTGAAAACAGAGCCAAAAGGTTAAAAGGGGCCAGTGAAAGAAACACACTTTGGAACTGAAAAAAAGTAAAGAAATACACGCTGCCCCTGACCAGCTCAGCATGAAAACCAACCAATCCCTGAGCAGGGAAAAGCAGCCATTCCCTGAGCACAAAATCCAGCCAATCTCTGAGTTTGTTCAAGATCAAGGATTGAAATCTGACCAATGCCCATCCTGAAAATTGTCACCTTGGAAAAACTCTGCCCCTAAGATTCCATCTATAAGCCCTGTACCTGTTCAGTTGGAAGCTACTTTTTTTTCCATCCTGTCTGATGCAGCCATACTTCTCTAGTCCTCCCTCCCAATAAACCCCTTGAATGAGTTTTTCGTGAAGCAGGGCAGAGAAGTAACAACTTTCACCAGACAACGAGTAAACTGCTACATTTCTGTGGAGGTTTCCCTCTTAGTGGAGTGAAGCAGAGAAGTAACAACTTTTTCCAGAGCAGAGAAACAATGCACATCTCCTCGGGGAAACGCCCTTAACACTGTGGAGCAGAGCTGAGCTGTAAAGGCTCTCTGGCTCTCTCAGAGAGGAGCAGGATGGCTACATGCCTGTGGGGAAGCCATCTTCCACCTGAACACAGCTATAGTTACAGCCTGACTTCTGACAGCCAGGATACCTTTCTTTTCACAGATATAGTTATAGACTGACTTCCAACAGCCAGGATAACTTTCCCTCCATACCTATAACACTTAGAATTATAGCCTGACTTCTGACAAAAGGATACCTTTCTCTTCAGAGCTGCAACACTTGCAGTATGCTTTTGTAATATGTTTTTCTGCCCTTCTTTCTATACATTATAGTTCTAAAATACTCATAGAGGGCCACTCTTCCTTCTCCTCTGTGCTAGAGGTTTTTTCCTCAACTCTCCACAGTCACTGTGAAGTTCTACTCTCCTCTTGATCAACCCTGTATATTTGCCTGTATTTCAGAGACAACTCACACGTCAAGGCCTGTGCATTTCCTTTGCAGATTGAGCAAAGAAAAAGGCAATTAATTAACTTCTTTAAAATTTCTCCCAGCTTTCAAAACATCTTGTCTCTGAAAATAATTGTTGAATTCTTGCATGCAATATTCGTTTGTAATTTGGGGGGATAGGAAATTCCCAGAAGCATCCTTGTGCTTTTCCCCCATTTAACATCCTCACTCTAAGACTTAGAAATCAAATGCAAGGGTGACAGCACCAAGCAATTAAATGTTCATTAAGTGCTTTCACAAATTAGGGAAGGAACCAGAGGGCAGGTAAACAAAACAAATCTATTCAGTGTGATTTGAATATCCCTTAAAATTCATTTATGACTCAATTGCCACAGTGCCCAAATATGAAAGTTCAAATATTTGGAGTAATGAGAAATTAGTATTAATTGATACACGGAATAAATTTTCAAGTTTGTTATTGATTGTTTGAGATTGTTATTTTCTACTCCATTTCATCACTCTAGCAGGTAGCTTGAAGGGAAACTTAGGAAGGACCCTTGTCAGTGTGGTCACTAAAAATTGAAAGGATTCAACCATGCCAATTAACTGATTCATCCCATATTTTTCTAGGGAACATCATTCCTAATTGTGGAAATTCAAGATTTTCAATCAAAGACCTGAGTAAATTGTAGTAGAACAACTGTGATTAATTTGCAGATACAAACACTCCTACATCTAAAAATAGTCCTATTAAGCACTTTGCTACGACTGTTTATGTGGTGAGTGATTGGCTTTGCTACATGGCTTCTACTGTTCAAGTGTTGAACAGCAACAGTGAGCCAAAGTTCCTAACTAGTCACGCAATCATACAGTGGCACATCTGATAATATGGTGTTCCATAAGGCTAAGTAATAGAGTAGATCTATTAAATGCATTTTCTATATATAGTATTTTTTATTTATGGTACTTTTTAAAGTTTATTAAAAATTTCTTATAAAGAACTTGTAAATTAAAAATTAAAAGACATCAGCCAGTAAAAACATCATGAAGGCTGATTTCCTTAAGATGGCATTATCCAAATATAAAAATACTAAGTGAGATTTGTACATATTTCATTGATCAAAAAAATAAATAGTTAGAGATATTTTTTACTATGCAAGAAAGTTTATTGAATTATCATCCCTGGTATATGATTTAAGTAACCACATTTAGTTAAATCCAATATTATATTTTCTCAACCTTCATCTAGTTCTTTTATGATATGCTAACACACTTTCTGACTTTTTTTTAGGGATATCAATTAACAAACACATGAATGTGGTTTAGAGGGTATATTATTTTTCTTAGATCAAATATTATTAGGTATGTTGACAGTGTGTGTTGAGCTCTAGGCATAATTAATGAGGTCAGGAAACAGTGAAGAGTAGGGTAGATATACATGAAAATGGGAACCCTTCAAGCCAAGTCCCTCAAGTGATTAACTACTTTATTTACAAACCAGGGCAGCTTGGTCTCCTCAGGCAAGGAAGAAGGGATACTTCTGTTGTCAAGAGAGGCTTAGGGAAAGTCAGTGTTTTAAGCTTCTCAGCTTAAACCCCACAGTCCTCAGATGCCCTTAGAAGCTTTATGGCTCTCTTGTAACAATTTGATCTAATGATTTAAAGCCATGCCTTTATGTGTGTGCTTCTCTTGACTTGTTTTCTTGCTCACCTCTAAGTTCTCGCACACAGTGAAAATAAGTAATCCACCTTGGAGTCTCAGAATCAACATTACAAGTAAATAGTTACGGAGAATTAACTGGGTTACTAAAGCCAGGCTTCCAAAGGTCCTTTATCACCACCAGTAGACATGATTGGCTACTTGGCTAATTGAAAACTCCATCACTTGATGTATATATTCTACATACAACAAAAAAAATTCATCACTAATGAAAGGCAAGGGCATTATCATACAAACAACTTGGAGCATTACAAATAATCCATTTACTTGACTGCCCAACTTACTGTTATCAACTTCCAGATTCAATACTATTTAATAGCTATTATGTCAAAATTCACAAAGCACAAGGGTTATTTCACTGGGAATTTTAATATATGTCTTGGTGGACTGAAAATACAGCAAATAATCAGTAAGGTAACAAAGAATCAGGCCTCCACCACAGGAATGGTAGAATAACACAGACTTCCTTCACATTTTTTCTTCTGTCTTTCAGGTAATACTAAATGCCTTTAAGGCAATTGTAGGAATTTACCCTGTCTGACTTGAAATCCTCATATTTTCTGAAAGTTCTTTGAAATGTTTCATTTTGTCAAGTGACAGTTATTTTAAAGGATGCAAACACCTAAAAGAAGGAGAAGTTGTGGCAGGGAAAAACAAGACTGATGTTATGTCCTCCTGTGTCACCAAGAACTGAATCTTGAGACTGTCAGAAGCAGATAAAATTGGGAAGCAAATCCTTGTGGGAGATTCTGTAAGGAAGTGATTCTCAACCTGTGGATCGCAACCCCTTTGGGCATGAATAACCCTTTCAGAGGAGTCATATAAGACCATCAGAAAACAGAGGTATTTATATTTTGATTCATAACAATAGAAAAATTACAGTTATGATATAGCAACAAAAGTAAGTTTATGGTTGAGGGTCAAGACACTATGAGGAAATGTATTAAAAGGTCTGAGCATTAGAAAGCTCTATAAGGTGAAGAAAATCATAAAATGATACAAACAAGAGCAATCCACAGCAAAGGAAAAGAGGGTCCATTTATTTGGCTTGACTTTTAACTCTATAATATTCTTGGTAGAATCTAAAGAAAGTAATCCAAAAATGACCAAATGCTTTTTTTTTTCCAGACAGGGTTTCCCTGTGTAGCTTTGCACCTTTCCTGGAACTCACTTGGTAGCCCAGGCTGGCCTCGAACTCACAGAGATCCTCCTGCCTCTGCCTCCCGAGTGCTGGGATTAAAGGCGTGTGCCACCACCGCCTGGCGACCAAATGTTCTTTCAGGAACCTAAGCCCAGAATCTCAGAAGAGAATGTGTAAGGATATAAAAGACAATAGATGGATGACTGACACAATTTTCTATCTCATTGAGTAGATGGAGAATCTTAGTCTATTTTTATTCATCTTCATAGCTACTTGAATCACAAAGAATGAAATATGGTAGTCATTACTTGCTCCTAAGTATGCCTAAGTAAAAAAGAAACACATTTGATTGAGAGGCATTTAATGTTAATATGATTCTTGCTGTGGTCTGTCTTTCTGTACTTCGGTCAGTCACCTATATGAACTGTTTTCTTCAATAAACCCAATGAATCTTATAGTTACCCCTCCCCAAAGCACTTCTTAATATTAATTTATTATGAAGACATGTGCTTCTAAATTATAAAATTAACCTTTCCTGAAATTTTAGAATGACATGCTTTAACACAGCTTCAAAAACAGATATTTTTCAAGATTTTTAGATTATACACACACACATCCCATACATACATGCACACGCGTGCACACACACACACACACACACACACACACATCCCATACATACACGCGCATGCGTGTGCGCGCGTGCACACACACACACACACACACACACACATTATATTTAAGCAGTCTGTTCTAATTAAGCAATGCTGGAAATTATTTAAATTTTGGTAGTTATTATTATTTGTAGCACCAGCATTAATCCACAAACCACACATCTGACCCTCTGTCTAAACTATACTATCCCTTTCTGCTTCTTCTGGGAACATCTCACTGAGTCACTCAGAGATGGATATGAAGTAATCTAACAAAATCATGCATTACACCTATGTACAATGTTTCCTGATTTGTGAAACAATCCTGGATTTGAGTGAACAGTTCAGTTTCTCCTTCTTATAAATATGTTTCAAAATTGGGCTTTGAAATTTTATTTCAGAAAATTGTTAATACTCTCAGTGATAATTTTTCTGCGGTAGTTCAAAGTGCTCTTCTCTCAGTAGGTTTTAGATACAGTTTGTTAGAGATGATCCTTGGCAAAGAATTTGCAGGTTCTGTGATTCCAGCCAGAAAGCTAAAATGATATCGATTTAAGTAAGAAGAATTCTACAGCTAGATGTTGGAAATGATACCCTGGGTATACATCCCAGCCAGCAACTAAGCTTATAAAAAGGAATATTAAAAGCAAGCATACATTATTTAATGAATGTCTAAGGGGGCAGTTCAGAATATAAGTCAATTAACTTGGGATAAATGCACTAATAAATTTACTTATGTAAATATTAATAGAGAAAGACACAGGGACAGAAGGATGGTAGGACAAGATGCATTTTTATTTTCCTTGTGTTCACTGCTTCAAGATGCTTTCAAAATTTAACTAGTACAACAGGACACGGATCCAAGTATTTGGTTCCATGTTTAATATCCTTTCAATTTGGAGAGAGAGAGAGAGAGAGAGAGAGAGAGAGAGAGAGAGAGAGAGAGAGAGAGAGAACACTTAAATAGACTTACATAGATACGTTCAATTTTTCTGTCTTAAAATGCTTGCATTCAACACAGACTTCTATATTTATTTCTGGGGAAAACATGGTATTTACTGCATAATGACTTAGTGTTAATCTATGGTACTTTTCGTCTTTAAGGGAGCTATTCACATTACACTTACTGTCATAATAGATACACTTGTATATTATTTTCAGTGAGTAGACAGAGAAGTTAAGTGACATGACTTCAAGTTTCTAAGTACCACAAATCCATGTAAGGATTTGAACATGAGATTGTTCAACAGACCAAATATTCCCCTATCTCCAATGAGATGATGAGGAATGAAAGGAAGGGAAACTTGAAAGCTGAACCATGTTCAAGAGGATTGACCATTGTTTCACTAAGAAGTTCACTTTCAAAATATTTATCCATATAACTGACGTTAATATACATGATATGTATTGTGCTCTGAAGAGTTAAAAGCAGATTGGCTTTCCATATCAAAACAACACAACCTGAATAGAAGGACATATAATGGATTCATAATAAATGTTTATTTTATGATGCAAGCTTTATATGCTTCAAAGCATAAAAATTCTCAAGATGTCTGTGTTGGTCACCCTTTATTGCAAACACAAGATTCCTTAATGAGAAATCAAGACTATGCTGATGTGGAGTTGTTTATCCCAGGCCGGGCAGATATATCTGCAATAAAAGTTCTGCACCTAAGGCTCAGGGGTCATTGCAGAAGAGAGGGCATACAGATTTTAATAGCCAGAGAACCAAGGAGCTTGCTGCGAGATTGTATCTCCTGGGACTGTCAGAAGCTGCACCTTTAAAATCACACCAACATGGTTTCCTAAATGTGAGCTGAAGTGTGACAGCACTAGATACTCTACAGTGGACATGGAAAACTCATGATCCCTCAAACCGACACTAAGAACTGTGGGCAACTAAGGAACAGTGGAAGTGGGAGAGATACTCTTAGCTAGAGAAGAGTCCACCAACTGGTTATACAGTATCAACCAGTCAGTCCCGAAAACATACCCAAGAGTGATCTATACAGACTGAGTCGGCTGCATTTATGTATTTAGAATACATATGTATAAACACAAACATTTGTGTGTATAACAACAATTAATAGAAAAGGTGCCACTGATTTGAAAGAGAGTCTATGGGAAGGTTTGGAGAGAGTAAAGAGAAGGGAATTTAATGTACTCATATTACAATCTCAAAACAACAAGTGAGTTCTTTTTAACAATAAGCAGTAAGACACACTGAACAGCTAGTAAGTGATGAATCTGAAAGAAAGGAAAGAGGGGAATATGGGAAGATTTAAATGAGAAAGGGAAAATAGGCATTACATTATAATCTCAAAACATTAAAGAAATAATTTTTAATAATATGAAAGTTAAAACACCAAATACTTATGACTGTGTAGAACAATAACTCTTATTATTTACTAATGGTAACCCAACATTTGAATACACTAGGAATATAAACTTACAGTTTCCTATGGGAAGAAAACTGCAATTAATTAGTACACCGACAGGTAATCATAACCATTATGACTTTCCTCAAGTAGCTGAAAATTATGTATTTACAAATGCTGTCCACAAAACTTAATGTAACTTTGATTGATGATTCTTCAAATTAGAAACAAACAAGGAATATTACTGTCACTGAATGGATGGAAAACTACTTCAACTATTTATTAGGATATTATTTAGCAATGAAAAGAAATAAGCTAGCCAGCAATAGAAAGATATAAACAATTTTAAATTCTTATTAATCTATTTTAAAACCATTCAAAAAACACTATACCATCTTACATGATTAAAACCTTTTAAAGTCTACTGAAGGGAAATTGATGAAGAAATTCTAAGGGCAGAAAGAACTGTGTAAACATAGACAAGGCAGGGAAAGGACCGCACAAGGCCAGTAAAAGGTATACAAAGTGCACTAATTTGTCCGTCAACTGTCACTGTGAATGGATAAAACTATAGAACACATAATGTGAAGGGTAGAGCTTAGTAAAAACTAAAGAGTTTAAAAACAATGGTACATATGATACCTTTAGGGTAAATTTTGAGTTATCAATTACACTAAAGAAGCCACACTGAGGTAAGATGTTCAAAACATCAAAGCAGTATAGATAGTAATGAAAAGTGAGGATGAAAGAACAAAAGGAAACAATAATGTTTACTCACATTTCTGTCTAACCCTAAAATGACTCTAAAATTTGCCTAATCCTAGAAAAGACGGCATGTTACATATTTGTGAAACAAAAACATATTTTGAAACAAAACTGGCAAGCCTAAACCAGACCTGTTATTCACTATTGTTTATTTCTAGAACATCTCAATATTTTTTTCTGTCAACAAAAGGGTGAAAATTGGTATCTATGTCCCATGACTTGCACTGACAATATGTGATAGCCATTTACTAACACTTAAATCTACCTCAACCATATTATGATTCATAAAATGAATATTATGCTTACATTTATTATCTTCTATTAGTGTTAGAAAATATATACCCAAATCCTCTCATTCATATTTTATAATAACTGAAGTTTGATGGATAATAGTGTTCAAATATTAACTTATGTGACTCAAGAAATAATTCCAATGAGCAGAAAACAATGGGGCAGAGAAACCTCTAGTATACATCTAAGGTCATAGCCAAACAAGATTTATATAAAATAAAAAGAGATGATGCCAAAGACACATATTTTTGTGCTAAGATGAGAGGAAAAATCGAATACAGAAAAAAATGTGTGGAAATAAATTATGATGACATAAAGCCAATCTCAAGCTGGAGAGATAGCCCAGTGGTTAAGAGCACCAGCTGCTCATACAGAGGACTTGTTGATTCTCAGTGCACCCTTGGTGGTTTGCACACATCTCTAAATCCAGTTCTAGAAAATTTAACATCCACTACTGTCACTCACAAGGACTGAACTAATGTGGTACAAGCAGACAAAGTACTCTTTCATACAGTAAAGATAAATAAATGTTTAAAAATGTGAAAACTGAGAGATACTTTCTTAGACATACCACTTAGTTCATTAGACATGCAATAATAAAACTACAAACATTTCTGCACGTGTAGTAACATGTGTCCCAGTTCAATGCACTGGACATGGTTAGGTGAAGCCTCTTTACTTTCTTTTGAAGTCTGATATTGCTCTATTTTATAACGTCACCCACATCCTTACTTTCTCAAACTAGCAGGATGACTCGGAAGATAAAATGACATGTTACACAAGCATGTGAACCTGAGTTCAAATCCCTAATATCCATTTAAATAATAGGTATATTTCTTCAAGCCTGTTTAGCTAGATCTGCAATGGCAGTCAGAATTAAGATGATCACTGGTACTTGCTGGCCACTAGACTAGCTCAAGGTTCAATGAGAGAGACTGTACTCTCATTGAACAAGGTGGAGAGTGATAGACCACATCAGCTGACCTACCCCACAGGATTCACAGATATGCAGAGGAGGGTATACCTCATACCCATGTGTGTATATACTGCATTCAAAGGTATCCAAATCCACACACACACACACACACACACACACACACACACACACACACACATGCCAACCTACCCCCTCCAACACACAACAATTACACATTTACACAAACAAACATTTTTAAAAAGGTTTATTTCCCTGCTGGGTGATATAAGATATGGTATACTTCACTAGTATTTTCACTTATTTACTATTAGATAGAAAACACAAATACATTAATCTTGTTCTGGGCAAAAGGTGACGTACATATATATTTAAATGCAAATTTTGCAATCTTATTCAATGATTATATTTAATTTTAGCTGTTATCTGGGACCCTAAGCTTCTGGGTTTTTTGTTTGTTTGTTTGTTTGTTTTTTGACTGTTTGTTTTTGGAGACGAGTTTTTTTTTTTTCTGTGTAATAGTCCTGGCTGTCCTAGAACCCCTTCTATAGACCAGGCTGGCCTCGAACTCACAGAGAACCACTTGCCTCTACTTCCTGGGTGCTGGGATTAAAGGTGTATGCCATCACTGCTCAGCTTTCCTTTATGCTTCTTTAATACAACAGACTATGTCTTGTAGAAGAAATAAAAAGTTATTAAAACATTCTTCATACCCTTGACAATGAATTTTCAGTAGCAGAATTCTCACCCATAACAGTGCTGATAATTTATATTATCACTACTGCTTTGTTTATTACTATCTGGATAGATTTGGGATGACTTGTACTATATTAGGTGCTTCTAGTATTATTCCTTTCAATATACATAAATGTCCAGTTAAATGATATAAAGCCTGCATCTATCCACCAACTAGATTGCTTGCGTCTTGTCTCACATGTCTCTAGGATGTGTAAACACATTCTGCAATAAGCAATAATCTCTGCTGCAGCAGAGAAGGAGTAAGTAGGTTTCCTTCCTGGAGGAAAGTCTACAGTTTAGCTCAAAAAGCACTGTGTCTGAAAGTGATAGAAAAGCGATCCATTTTTCCTATAATCAACTGTTACATAACCACTCATTTACGTCTATAAGAGTTCATAGTTATAAAGAAAAAAACATGCTTAAGAATTCGAAAAGGTACTTATTACATGTAGACTGACTCTAATTCCATCATTTTATTTTCTCTTCTCCTGTACTTATTATTTGTTTTAGAAAATAAGTAATCCTCTCCCTTAGTGAGATTCCGTGTGTTCTTTTTGAGAGTAAATTGCTTGAAAAGCAGAGTCACTGAGATCTTGTCTTGGACTCAGACATTTGAGAATAGTGCAAAAATAAGTTCTTTAGATGGCTTTATAATGGTGTCCCCTTAAATGGTAGCCTTTGAATTTCAGTAAATCTTCATGTTTTAAATATTTCAGCTATTTAAGATTGTATTTATATGCATTAATAAATTAAAAGAATGAGAAGCATAGGGTGTGCTTATTTTCCTTTGAAAATCGAGTTCTTACAGATCTTCATAGTGTCTGTTTTGTGGGTGGCACTAGAAAAACTCTTGAAGCAGTCCTCATGCCTTTCAAACAGGAGCAAATGCTGCAAGAATGCTGTATCACCTTGCTGTACTACACTGCGCATAACATAGGGAGAAAGAGCCCCCTAATGGTTCAGAGAGCTACAGAAACATAAGTGGACATGCTCTCTTAATTTTTCTCTTTCAGTGTGGTTAAAATAAGTAATCAGGAGAGACATCTGATACTATGGGAGTTAATGAGAAGGTGAATGAAAGGTCCAATTGACCTCTCTTATAAATTCAAAGAAAGAACAGAAACCGAAGATGAACTGATTGAGTAAACTGTAGATTTCAGACTTGGAATGACCCTTAGGTGTCTCGCTCCCAGGACACTAGTCTTCTTTGATCTTGTTTGCAGAGAAAGATAATACAGAACGCAGGGGGAATATCAATTAAATAGCAGGAAACCGCAGTGCCGATTTAAAAAGAACTCTCTGGTTCCAGTCATTGAATGCTTCCTGCTAACGATGCAGGGGATTAAATATTCTAATAGAAATTTCAAATTTATAAGGAGTAAAACAAGAATCAAAGTAAAATCGAAGAGTCCTGGAAGACTCTGTCTAGATGTGAGAGGTACAGGGTTAAGACATTATTTCAAAAAGCTTTTAAAAGAAGAGTGTTCTTTTTTTAATAGAAAAATACTATGAAAATTTACATATACTCATACTGAAATTTAAATGATGAGCTAATAAAAAACATACAATGCAACCGAGAATTAGCCTCTTTTATTAAAAAAATGCAATGTAGCCTATAAAGAAGTAGCATAAGAAAACTGTACTATAAACCAGATTTGTAGAGTGTTGTAACCAAATTAAGTTTAAATAAACATATATAATATAGTTAAAACAAATGAATGATTTCGTTGAAACTACATTATGTCTTCTCAGAAGATAAATCCAATAATTTGCATAAAATTAAATAATACTACTGGCAACTTTGACGTGGTCCTCAGAAAGCACAATTAACAGAGAATGTTGAATGCAGTAATGAATATGCCAGATTTCACACAAGTGCTGAGTTTCGGCTAAAGATAATGCTGGTGCATCAATAAAAGTGTGGGCTAGGGTGCCTTCATGTCACCATTTGGTCATTGGATCTCACTCACAATAATCAGAAGAAATAAACAGAAAAATCCATTCAAGTTACTCAACTCAAACCAAGAGAACCAATACCCCATAAGAACATACCAATATACATAACTTTAGTCAAGCCATATTTGATGTAATTTCTATTTGCATTATTGTTATTCTCTTATGGTATTGTCCTGACCAATATAACTACCCAAGCCTCTGCAATTATAATTGAAAGACAATGTAATATAATGGACTATATTTTGCATATATGATTTTTTATTTTAAGTAATTTTAAAGATGAAATAAGACACAATATAACAGTTCAAAGTAAGTTATGTTCTTCATTTTAGCTATCTCACTCCCAAGAGGCTTGGCAACCATGCAATAATTTTTTCTTTTTTTATTAAGGAATATTTTTATTCATTTTACACACCAACCACAGATCCCCCTCTCTTCCCTCCTCCAGCACCTCCAGCCTTCACCCCCCCACCCCTGCAACCCTCCTCACTTCCCCTCCTCCCATAAGGTAAGACTTCCCATGGGGAATCAGCAGAGCCTGGTACATTCAGTTGAGGCAAGTCCAAGACCCTCCCCCTGCACCACGGCTGTGCAAGGTGTCCCACCATAATTATTTTAAAAATGGAATAACATATTAAAAAGTTTTGATCACTTATCACATAGTAGTATGTTCTTTGATAAAAGGAGCAACCCAGAGAACCGCACTCTAAATGACAGAGAAACTCTCATGATAAATTAGCTCTTCATTGACCCAAAAGTAAATACCTTAACAAATTAATATCACAAATCATTTTACTTCCCACAAGCAAGAAATAAACCCCTTTCATGACCATGTTCTCCCTTTGCAGTTAATATTGTGACCCACACCCTAAGGTCAGTCATTTCCATCAGTACTGCATTGCTCCAGCCTTTATTCCTGTTCCATTCCATCAGTTTCTTGAGAAATCATTTTCTAAAACCCTGCTCCCAGAAGAGAATTTTATATAGGAAAGACCACATGTGTTCACAGGCTCTTTGCCTGCACATACCACCCCTGACACTTTAAATATTAATTGATAGGACTGCAGCAGTTCAGCAGTGAACTCTAGAATACCTAACCATGTCCGGACTCGAATTTCCTTCCTTAGCACAGGACTCTTTCAATAACAAACACAACATCCAGAGCCATAATAAAAGGGTAGTCTAATGTCATATTGTTGGGACCCAGACAGCATGCTTACTCTGAAAAGTTAAAACTGCACTTAGAAGGCAGATTTCACAAAGAATAAGTGAAGGGTAGCTTCTATGTCCGCATTCAATTAAAACTCACAGTTCATGCAATAGGGGTACTTTCCTGATATGTTTTCATTATCAAAGTTATTTCACAACAAAAAAGGAATATTTTTGAACATGTTGTTATACCAGCACTAAAATGACCTTCCTATTTTTAGAATAGATTTGTTTTAATTATCTTCTAAATGTGGAGAACGTACTACATAAACACATCGTGTGATGATTGCATTAAAAAGTGAATGTACCTGTGGATAAACATGCAAATGCATTCATTTAAACACATTACAGCACCCCGACTATAATGTTCTACAGCAAACTCAGTTTTAAAAGCAAGATTAGCTGCTATGTATCTTACCGTGGCTGTCTGAAAGGAAACACATGAAAAAAAAATGATAATAATTTCCTTACCTGGAGCATGGAACTGTTCTCTCTGCAATGTAGATAGAAGCGGGGCTGGGTTAGGGCTTGATTTTTGTTTTCTCTTCAAATCTGCTTTAACAAAGCTGCATGAGTGTGTTGAGCTGTTCCAAGGTGAAGTCTGTTATTTCTCGCTGGCTCTCAGAGCTGACATCCTTTTGTAAAAGAAAAAGCAGCTCAGTAAGTTGTTGACTGAGGCAGCTGGGAAGCAGGATTATCCGGTACCAGCAGCCACAGCGTGATTCTCTCTCTTCTCTCTCTCTCTCTCTCTCTCTCTCTCTCTCTCTCTCTCTCTCTCT
>CABHPQ010153663.1:4247-26783 GCA_902168405.1 Peromyscus aztecus | reverse complement strand
GTCTTCTCTTTTTAACTTTTATCATTCCTTCAAATACCTACTCCCCCCATTTACTCAAAACACTGTTATCTAGGTGTTACCCACCCTATTCTCGCCATCCACCTCTGTTTTCTTTCTATCTCTAGTCTTTCCTGTTGTCTTCCAGGATGGTACTGTGGTCTTTCTTCTAGCTCCCAAAGTAATTTCTAGAGTGTGGCATTTTAAGAGACTTTGTGGGAGGTAAGTTGACAAATTATTAGTGAGTCTGACCTC
This sequence comes from Peromyscus aztecus, assembly GCA_902168405.1. Lineage (NCBI taxonomy): Eukaryota > Metazoa > Chordata > Mammalia > Rodentia > Cricetidae > Peromyscus > Peromyscus aztecus. The sequence continues at coordinate 26,531 of CABHPQ010153663.1, read as the reverse complement.
AGAGAGAAGTTCACCTGTAAATGTAAGATTAAATGCACCAATGTAGCATCAAAGAAACATCACAAAAGCAGGACAAACAGCAGGGGTATAATGTCCACCCTGAAGTGAGGCTATGGATTTAAGAGTGTTAGCTGCTCACAGGGCCTCTTGCCTGAGATCCCAACCCTGAAGAGGCCGAGGTGGGAGGACTGCTGTTGCTGTGAGTTCCAGGTCAGCCGGGCTAACAAGTGAAACATGTTAAAACAGTGATAATGACAGTAACGAAGATTGTCTGCACCGTTTTCTTCAACTATATTCGTGAGCAGCTTGGGTCCTTTTCCATGGTCTTTAAATGATGACTCATTTTGAAACATTTAAAAAGACAAAGACAAAGATTTTACAAAATCCTCGTGACACATAAGACCAAGTTGCGATCCAGGAGCTCTGACTCACACTTGGGCCAGCCGAAGACTTTTTCCTGTCCGGACCCACCAGGGGGCTGGCTGTCACTTCGCTCTTTGAACCCACCATCGTGCTGCCGAGTCTCCGGGCTGTGTCTCTGTCCCAGTCCTCCTTCTGTTCGCTTTCCACACTGTTGGCCTGGGGCCTTTTGGTGTATGATACAGCAGGGGGAATGGAGGGGCCCGCTGCAATGGGGAAGATCACAACGTTAGCTGGGAAACAACTGGCCAGCTTCCCACAAACAAAGGCCTCTGCATTAAAGTATCTGCATTTGTGTGCTTCACACTCTTAACGAAGATGAAACTGACTACACAAATCAGTTCAGGTCTCCACAGAAGAGATCCTACTGATCATCTAATGATGTACGTCTGCTGGAAATGTGTGTTGGGCAACACACACACACACATACACACACACACACACACACACACACACACACACACACACACACACTCTGGGGCAGAGCTAGCCTGTCTCTCATTCTTAGACTTGCTCCCTCACCATGGTCACTGAAGCGACGCTGCTTCTGGTTGGCTGAGATGCTCCGCTGGACCTTCAAGTGGGCAGGGGACTGAAGAGTGCTGTTGTTCAGGTCACTGCTTGGCCGGGATCGCTGACACAAGTTTCCACTGGACAGTGACTCACCACCTTCAAACTGTGAGAAGAGAGATCGTCTTGATTTGAAAAAGGGAAAGTGTTTGTATAAATAGAATGATTTGAAGCTATGTAAGGAGCAATCAAAACCAAAATAGCAGACTTCAAACTGGCAAGGAGGAGGGAGGGAGCTGGGTATTAGGATGCTCGCACTAGTCCTTGTAATCTGTGTTGTGCACAACTCCTCACGTTAGTCAAAACAGCAAGTGACAGTCACAAACCACTGCGTGGTAACTGCATAGCAGACGCAATCCTTAGGTGTTTTACTCATTACTCTGTTTAATCATTGATACAAACCTGTGATGCATTAACCCGTACTTTCCAGATGGAAAAACCAAGGTCAAGGACATCACTGGAATTCAAACAGGATACCATCTAAAATCGTACACACACACACACACACACACACACACACACACACACACACACACAGGAACTATTAAAATAACTACATTCTACATTATGAACTAAAATTAAACTGTTTCACTGACTCTGATGAGGAGATGACTTCCCTCGGCACTGACCATGGTGAGCTGGGGTGACACACAACCTCTTTCTGCACTTTGAAGGCTGTGTTGATAAGGTTCTGTGTCAACTCCTGGCACTGCAGTGGGAAGTCAGGACGCTTGTATCAAGCTGTAGCAATGCTGCTGATTACAGCAGCAGAGCTGTGGAGCAGTGACCCATCCGCAACTACTCTAAGGTGTGTCAAGGGTTAACATACTAAACCTTCTCAAGGGCCTTAAGAGATATTTAAGGGCCATATTTCACAGATTAAGAAACTGAGGCACAGACAATGAGGTGCAGAGTTGGTGGCTCTGGTGGAGGGCAGTGAACCTGACTCTTTCCCATCACAGTAGCTTCAACAGTTCACTCCCAATACAATTCACATTTGATCTGATAGATGCCTGGACTTTGTACTTGAAGTAGTAAGAAAATTAAAGTGCCTGGAGGTCATTTGAAGTCCAAATAGGAGCAGTCAGAACAGGCTAGAAATAACTATTTGGGCCCTTCCCACCTGGCTCTCTTGATACTGTGCACAGCCCCTGGTGTGGGTGCCCTGTGGAGACCCATCTCCCCCCGACAGGTATTCTTCCTGCTCAGTTGGCTCACTGAGAGGTCAGATGAGTGAGTACTTGTGACAGTTCCTAGCATGTACATGCTTTATAATCCTCTGATAACAACCCCCATACCGTAATCAAATCCGTGCTCCAAATCCAGATCTTTGTACCCCATCTTTACTACAAGTGCCACCCAACAAGACTCTCCTCCCACTGCCCTGCACTTAGCAAGCTTCTCAGTACACCCACCCTCCCAACAGGCCACCTTACACAGCAGGCACCTGTGGGAAATCAGGGCTCCTCCCACCTTCCCACGGTCACCAAGTGCCATTAGCTTTATGTGCTACATGCCACATGGACCACCGTGGTGGACTTCACCCTAGCTTACAGGTGCCAGCTCTCCCACACTCCCAGAGTATCTGCAGCATGCCCCACAGTGAACAATGCTGCTGGCTGCTGAGCTCTACGCTGAGGCTCCTGGACAGCAGAACTTCCTGGCTTTACCCTCATGGTGTCAGCAAAGTTTCTGACAGAGGCAGGTTCAATAAACTTCAGTTGGAATGCATGATTTTGCTCATAGTTGTATTTAATTATGAATAATTATAGTCTTTTTAACAGAATGCCTCCCATAGATGTCTAGTTTTCAACTTTCAATGCTCTGGCCTCTGTTCCTATTTCAATTTATCCCTCTATAGCTGCTTTTCCAAAGGATCATTTACTTATGTGGCTCACCACTCGCATACAGTTATTGCCTGCTTCTGTCTGCTGGCCATGGAAGAGCCACTTGCCACAAGGCCAGCACACAAAGCACCTTCTCCTGGGGTCTTAGGTATCTGTGTAGTTGCAGACACACATGCTTCTCTCTGCTTTAGCCCCTGTCATTTCTGTACACTCAGATAGTCACACTGCCTTTGGTTACACAGTGTGCACCATGCAACTAACTCTGGGGACACATGCTCAAAATCAAGACTGTGGATAGAGCTGCTGGGGCCGAGCAGGGCAGTGGGCCTGTTTGTTCTAATGAGTCAGTCTACAGTTTAGCACCTTGATTTGTGATCTCCAATTAGACTGTCAGGATCTTTGTGGTGGTTTTGGTTCCACAAAGAAGGAATACATTTACTAACATGTCTTTATCCATTTACTTCAAGAATTCATTTATATTAATTTAAAAAGACAGAACACTTACTTCAGGTGGTTTTCTTCCTAGAAGAATATAAGTAGCCATAACTTCATCATATTTCTGACTTACTAAGGCATCATTGATTTCATCTCGTGCAAAACCCATGGTGACCATAATGTCTAGGAAAAAAAACCACAAAATTTTCTGAAAATATATCTATTTAGTAAATAATTAGCAAAACATATAGATCTGCCAATAATGTTAGGAAAAACTAGTCCTTCAAACATTCAAAGTGAGTTTTAACTGTGAAATCTTTTGGATTATTAACTTACAGATAATATATATTCAGATACTACACATTTATAATTTTTAAGATTTATTTTAATTGTTTTTGCCTACATGTATCTATGTGCACTACATGCCTGCCTGGTGTCTATGGATGGCAGAAAAGGGCATCAGTTTACCTGGGACTGGAGTTACAGATGGTTGTAAGCCACAATCTGGGTGCAGGGAATTAATCCTGGCTCTTCTACGAGAGCAAGTGCTCTTAACTGGTGAGCCATCTCTCCAGCCCATTTCTCATTTTTCTGTCTGTGCAGAGTGATTGATGATATGGATTTAATATGTTCACCCAGTTCTCACTTCCTGGGGCATTTCTGAGCTGACTTCCTTTGTCCAGGCAAGGTCTGCATTGTCTGAGCCTCACACGTCCACTCTTCCGTCTCTGCTCTCTCTCTCTCAGCTCATTCTCAGCTATTCATGAAGAGGCGACTAGTTCAATTCAAGACCTCACTTCCTTTCTCATCTGCAGTTCAGAGTTCTTCTATTAAGGCCTGACTTCCACAATGTTTCCATCAAGTTCTGAAGAGGACCGGGGTCAGGGAGGGTGGGGAGCAGAAAGGGAGAGGCAATGTGCCCACAGCTTAGACGTCAGCGTCCTGGACTGTGCTGCACCTCAGTCTGCTCAGCGCTAAGTTAGAGTGGGCGTCCTTCCCGTCAGCGAGTGCAGGAAGAAAAATATATGTTTGTCTAATTTATTTTAATTCTTGTTATGGTTGCCAATAATTGAACAGGACCAGAGATACACATGAAAAGTAACCAAGGAACTTGAGCATTTTAGTGTTTGTCATTAGGTGACAACGAAGTATCTTAAAATAAGAAGTCCCTATGAACACTCCCTGCTAGGCCACAGAGCCTCCCTGTACTCTGCTGGCAGTCCCGCTCACAGTGCTGAAATACTTACCTATTCTTCTTGCATCATTGAGATCGAGCTCGGGCTCAGAATATGGTTTTAGTTCTTCTTCTTCGTGACCAACGTTCATCCATCGGTCTTTCATTATTTGCTAGGAAATAAATTCTAAGTCACGTCTAGTGAATTATAACATCCAACCCACTCCTCAATGTGAAATTCATCGGTTCACTCAACAAGAGTCATGTGACACTTTCAGATAAAGTTACTCTATGTACTTTAATTAATAGTCCGCCAGAAGGTGTGGATCTCTAGGACACCCAGAATCTTATCACAACTAGACTGGCCAGTACTCACCAAAGGCAATGCACAAACAACCCTCCTTCCATATTCCTTTAAAAGGAGTATTTTCAAACTGCCAAGTTTTAACATGAGAACCTGACTTTAACTTTTGCTTCATATTTTTATATGTAAGATTAATAAAAAGATTTATTTTTCTGGTCTTTTATCAAATTCATGCATCTATTTTAAAATCCCATTCCTCAGAAAGAGGATATCTTGGGGATGGAAATCTACGTTAGTCAGTCCAGTTAACTCAAAGAATATGGAAAGGGAAGACGATAAAAATTAAAGTCCAGAATCAGAAATTAAGTAATAATCAAGGTGAAAACAGGTACTGGTGTAAATTATCAGGGTAAGATACCCTGATGCTGTGAACACCAGCCCTGGGCTGTTAAAGACAACCCAGTGGGGCCTAACCAGAGAGTGGGAGAGAACAGCCACAGCTGGGGGAGGGTGAGCATCCGGAATATGTAAAGAAGACCTACAAAATGTAAGCAGCAAACTACACCCCCAACTTCTACTGCTGGCGAAAAAGCTACGCTTACGCAGAGGAAAGTTTTGAAAATAGCTGTTTTAAAAAAGTTCACAGACCTCTACCCACAACACACAGCCAATATTAAAGCTTATTAACTATAACCGATACAAAGGGCTGGAGAGACGCTCAGTGGTGAAAGCCCTCGCTGCTCTTCCGGAGGACCTGGTTCGATTCCCAGTATGTACAGGTGGCTCACAACCATCTGTAACTCCAGTCCCAGGAGATCCAATGCTGCTCACTGTGGCACCAGGCATGCACATGATGCGTAGACACCCATGCAGGCAAAACGTCCACACATATAAAAATAAACAACATTTAAAAAACCTATAAAAAATAAAAATGATTTTGTGGCCATATTAGCCACCACTGGGGCTCCCATGAGGGCAGATGGGCATGCACAGCAGGACTCAGCCAGTCTCACGTCCCTCCCAACCTCCGCTGTCCACGGCCACGGCCCTGTGCTACTCCATAGCCGTGGGCCTCAACAAGGGCCACACAGTGACAAGAGTGGGAGGAGCTGAGCAACTTACTGGTGGCCACGAGGAAGGCCGTGGCCAAGAGGACTAATGTCCTCCCCCCATAAATATTGACACTGCATCATCATCATCATCATCATCATACTAACAGTAATAATAACAATGATCATGTAAGACCATTCTTGAAGTCACTGCTACTTCAAGAGTTTTTTGGTTTTTTTTTTAAGATTTCCTGTAAGAAATCCTTCCTCTAAAAAGTGTGTAAGACACATTAGTGCAACAGTGGTGCAAGCGTTACGGGAGTAACCAACCACCTTCTGACTGGACTGAAGCCTCCCTCATTCCTTGAGATGGTCCCCAAACCCGACACTTCGAAAGTGGCCAAGAACCTGAGACTAGATAAGTCATGGGCCTAGGGAAAACCTACTGCTATTCTTCTGCTCAAGAACACAGCAGTAAAATGACTCCTGATGGTATACTGCTATAGATGAGCACACCACTCAGCCCTCACCAGAGAAGCTTCTTCTTGCAGTAGACAGCAATTACCACAACTGGACAGTGTGCAGAGTGAGAGACTTCGGAACACCCAGTCCTGAAAGGAGTGTCTTTACCAAAGCCCTCCCCTCAAGGCTCAGGGATTTACGCAGAAGAGGAGGTGGAAATATTGTAAGAGCCAGAGGTGGTGTACGACTCCAAGGACACAACAGGGTTGATACACACTAACTCACAAAGACGTGACAGCATGCACAAGACCTGCACAGGTTCAAACCCAACAAGGCCCAGCATGGAGAAGGCAAGTAGACATAAAGTCCTCCACCTGACCAGGGAGCTATTTGGAGTTGACAGCTGCTGGGAGAGGGAAAACTAGTTTTCTCCAGTGGAGTATCACTGGGCTCATCAAACACACTCCAGGGCAGGCCCCATGCCCAGGACTAGTTGGCCAACATAAAATGGACTCTGAGTTTTTTGTGTGCTGTTTGTTTTGTTTTGGTCTTGCTGTTTTTGTTTTGACTTTTTTATTTCTTATGTTTTTTTGAGAGAGGGAGAGAGACAAGGAACACAAGGTTGGGTGGGTAGGGAGGTGGAAGGAGTTCCAGGTAGAAAAGAATATGACCAAAATATAGTGTATGAGAAGAAGTTTAAATAAAAAAATCCTAAAAAAATGGTATCCATTTTCTCTGGATCGTTATTTCAGGGAACTGTGACCAGCCTGTGTGTAGTCTAGTGTGCAGTATTATATTTCTAACATGAACTCACAGTTCTGTGGCAGAAAAAGTTTTGAGACAGATCATGCTCAAGTATATCAACTAGAACTTCTGAAAACCAAGCATTTTAAAAAAGTATAATCATCAGGCTGGAGAAAAGGCTTAGCAGTTAGGAGCACTACCTGCTCCTCTAGAGGACCCAGGTTCAAGTCCCAGTGCCCACGTGGCAGCCCACAACTGTCTGTAACTCTAGTTCCAAGGGATCCATGGCACCAGGCATGTACATGGTGCACATATATATGAATGCAGGCAAAATACCCATACACATAAAATCAAGTAAATAATAAATAAACCTTAAAAGAGTCTAATCATCATCATTAGCAACAGTAAATATTAAATTATACAAGATAAAGGGACTCACTGTGCTAAGATCAAATTTTTGGATGATAATTTGGCTCTTCAATCAACTCTATGCAGTCTAGTGTTTTAATACTCCAGGTTTCACGGGAGCTTGTACTACGGCCCTGTGTGTGCCAGGCAAAGACTCCACCACTGGGCTGCAAGGAGCTCAGTTGCTGAGATTAGCCTTGATCCTCAACTATTCCCATTCCTGGGCTTATAAGCCTATACCATGAGGTCTGGATAATTTCAGCCTCTTTCATGGTAAGGATGAAAGAGTAAAACATTTGGGTAACTATTCTGGCCAAAATTTAAATGAGTACATTAGTCGTCTTTGAGGGAAGCACATTTATTTTTATGAGCAGCCCACAGAGGTTTGTAAGCACTGTCTCCCCAGGTGACTTTCTACATTCTTTCTACTCTGCCTTTATGTGGACTGCTGCCTCAGCTCTGGGGAGCTGGTACTCACACGGAGGTGAGAGGAGCTCCTGGGTAAAAGTGGATCCCAATACACCTCTAGCCTCCTCCAGCACAGGCACTCATGGACACACCCACACACATATACATGACTCAAGTAAATCTTAAAACGAAAGCGGACTCCAGAGTGGGAACAGCAGAGGCTGATGCTCTCTGACGTTCCAGACCCTCAGAACCGGCAAGTCAATGGTTTTCCATTCTGAGCAATCACACACTTTCTATGAATTGGTGTAAGTGAGCTGAGAAAAACAGTAATACAGAAATTGGCTTTCACTACAGACGTCAGCATTAACATGTCTTTTCACCCCCAAAGGAAAAACACAAAAACTTGAGCTAAGAGCTAAGCACATTTACACAAACAACACAGTAAAATTACCAACTGATCACTCTTCAAAGCCCTTAGTCCCCCAAGTCCTCAGCTTCCACTGAAACATACTGTGTCTTTTAGAAAGTTTGTATGGAAAGAGAATGAGGGAGGGAGGCCACGCTGAGCTGAGCACTGTGAGTGAGCAGGGCTGGCTTCCCAGGGCTGCTCCAGAAAGCCTCTAGAGAAACGTGCACTGCACAGGAGCTTCACTGAGTTCCCCGTCCTTCCAACGCAGGTCGGAAGACTTTAAAAGTCCAAGTGAGGAGTGGGTACCAAGTCTGAAATTTCCTTAGTACAGACCAAAATATTCCTAAAGACAGACGTGAAGGGGCTAAAGGGATGGCTGGGAGATGAAAAGCATTTTCCCAGGTTGGGTTCCCAGACCCACAGGGCAGCTCACAAGCACCTGTAACTCTAGTTCCAGGGGATTTACCACCCTCTTCTGGCCTCTCAGGGCATTACATGTATGTAATTCACATAGATGCAAACACGCAGGCACATAATCAATCAATCAATCTTGAAAAACCAAAGAAGGCCGGATGGGAAACATGCTTAAGATTATCAGTTATCCTAATTACAGCATAAGAAAGATTGGTCACCTTGGTTACTAGACTCTCTGCTTGTTCTGTAACACAGTTAAGACATGCAAACCAGTACGTACGGAATGCGTGTGGGCAACAGCAGTGTGCTGAATGAAAAGTGCCTGTCCCAATGTACTCTGCTCATATGACTGTAAATTTTCTGTACTGATGAGAAGTTTCTGTTACAGATTTTGACTTCACATGATTTCAGATGAAGTGAAGAATTAACTGGATTAGAATTTCACAATCATTTTCAACCTTCAAATATCTGGTCAGTCTTAACTAACATAAAGGTTTTTGTTTTGGATCAGGTAGTTTCTGACACAGGATAGGTTTATCCCCTTCAAAAGTCAACTTTGGTGGAGGTGCACACCTTTAATCCCAGCACTCGGGAGGCAGAGGCAGGTGGATCGCTGAGTTGGGGGCCAGCCTGGTCTGCAGAGTGAGTCCACAGCCAGGGCTGCAGCACAGAGAGACCCTGTCTCGGGTGGGGGGTGGGGGTCAACTTTGTCTTCTTTGTGTCAGTTTTAACAAGTCACCAAAGAACCAAGAAGAAAGAAGCCTTTGGAGAGACCTACTATGTTTTGTGAATAAAGAACCGTCACTTCCTGGCGCTGAAAAAGGAAGTTAGACGCTGGGAACCGTGCTCTGCAGCAACATGGGGGGCCACCCGCACCTGCAGCATCCTGGCTGTGTGCTGAGCATGCACCTGGAACACACAGCACACTCACCTCTAAGCTGCCCCTCTTTATGGGATTGAGCACTAACAGTTTCTTCAGGAGATTCTCACAGTCCGTGGACATGTAGAAGGGAATGCGGTATTTCCCCCGGAGGACTCGCTCCCGCAGTTCCTTTGACAAAGAAGGAAAGTATTTGTAAGTAGTAGTTGACATTACAGCTCCTGGGGATAAGGGCTTCAGCACCAAACGGCAGGTACCTTTAGATTCTGGCCATCAAAAGGCAGGGAGCCACTGACCAGCGTGTAGAGAATGACGCCCAGACTCCACACATCCACTTCCGGCCCATCATACTTCTTGCCTTGGAAAAGCTCCGGGGCAGCGTAAGGCGGGCTTCCACAGAATGTGTCCAATTTGTTCCCCACTGTGAATTCATTGCTAAAACCAAAGTCAGCAATTTTAATATTCATATCAGCATCAAGGAGAAGGTTTTCAGCCTAAGAGGAAAATAATAAAAAGGACAATGTAAAAAGCATACATGAAATAAAAATGTCTGCTGTACTTCTTTCAGATTCTAAGCTTGCTAGTGCATGCCTCTCATTTAAAAATGTAACATCAAATTCTGTAGTGCAGAGCTATCCAAATGACATCTGTGGAATACTGAATTTTAACACTTGAAAAGGAAAGCTCATAGGAACTATTTAAGAAAGGTTATTTTAAACACATTTCCTCCACAGTTTATTTTAAATGTTTTTAACTTAATGGGAAGAGGCATCTTGGAACTGTACCTTAACAGAACTTATTCTAAAGATTACACATGGAAATCACCACTTTGTCTCCAACTGAAGCCAAGATTAGCCAGATGAGCACCATCGTAACAGGTAGTTGATGCCAGGCTCCAGGGCATGTCTAAATGACGGCCTGCCAGGGCTCTGTGGTCTCTTTACTCAGTCCTCTGATTTGTCTTACAGAATACTTCCCCAACAAAGTACTGTTTAGTGAAAGGGAACAAGCGGACAATTTGGCTACTGCAGGCTTCATTTTCAGCAGTGTTTGCTGTTCTAAAAGTAGACTCCTGTCTAGAGTCACGTTCCATAGGAAACAAGGACTCTGCTCCCATGTTTGAGAGGCTTTTCCTAAAATTCTAAAACAACCACCCAAAGATAAAGATGGAAATGTCTTCTATAAATGCAAGCAATTTAATGAAGACTTGCTTTTTGGTGCATGCTTCATTTCAAATTCCATTTTAATTGATGAACAGACTAATGAAGTTATGGACTGGTTTGTAGACTGCTTGGTCAGAGTGCAGAAAGGAGTAAAATTTGACCAAGAGGAAATCAGAGACCCTTGTGCTTCATTGGAGGGCCCATCCCATGTCTCTCCCTTCTCCAAGTCCTCCCTCCGTTTTTTCCCCTTTATTGTGTTCTAGCTTACCTCAGATGGTGTGAAAAGTGTGACTACAATAGTGGCTAGTATAACTGTCAACTTGATAGTCTAGTCACACCTGTGGGGATACTGGCCAGGGCCGTGCACATGCCTATAATCTCAGCATGGGGAAACTGAGGCAGGAGATTGCAAGTTCCAGGTCAGCCTGGGCTAGCTACATGGTGGGACCCTGTTTCAAAAAAACCAAACCCAAACCCCTCACTCTCCCCTCAACAAAACAAAACAAAAACCAACCAACTAGCCAACAAATAAAAGTGGACACAGATACTATGAAAATGAATGAATCTGGGAGAGTTACATTAAATCAATTATGGACAGAGCAACAACAACAGAAAAATGTCTTTCAGCTCTAAGGGTCTAAGTCTCCTTGGTTATCTGTAGTAAGGTAGACTTCCCACTTTCTCCACAACAGTCTAGATGGGAACCTAAGTAACCATACTGCCTCCGAAGACACCAGCATACAGTGCTGAGGTCTCAGTCCAGGGATATATGGGAACCTTCTCTCCACTGGACTGGACTGAACACACACTGCTGAACAAACAAAGAAATAGGGTAACCACCCACCCTTTTTCTTTGTAGAAATGTTTTTCCCCTAAAACTCCCGAGAAAGGAATAGATACAGAAATATTTGGAACAGTAAACAGGTCAGAAGAATGGAACCAAACACAATTAGATTTCTGACCATCATGTAAGGCAATAATATATTTAAACAGAATCCAGGTTTGATGCCAGGAATGGATAAAGGCAAAGGGAAATGTTAAAAAGAAAAACAGAGGTAAGATGTGGGAGAATGAAAGAGCGGAGGAGAAAGAGGAGGAGGAGAAGGAGGAGGAAGAGGAGGAGAAGGAGGAGGGAGGGGGAAGGAGAAGGAGGAGGAGGAGAGGGGAAGAGAAGGAGGAGGAGGGAGGGGGAGAAGGAGGAAAGGAGGAAGAGGGAGGGGGAAGGAGGAGGAGAAGGAGGAGGGAGAGGAGGAGGAAGAGGGAGAGGAGGAGAGAGAGGAGGAGAAGGAGGAGGGAAGGGGGAGGAGGAGGGAGGGGGAAGAGGATGAGAAAGGAGGGGGGAGAGGGGGAGGAGGAGGAGAAGGAGGAGGAGACAGAAACACAACTGAAGCCCACACTTTTGAAGCTTGTTTGACTGTAACCATTTCTACCATACACTTTATTCCAAAGTAGACTCGTTTATTTGCATCTCAAACATTTACTTTCTATTGCTGTGGTAAACATCACAAAAGGAAAGGGTTTATTTGGCTTCCATGTCCCCAGTCACAGTCCACTGAGGGAAGTCAGGGTGTGCTCAAATCAGGAACCTGGAGACAGGACTAAAGCAGAGGCCATGGAGGGCCATGCGCACTGGCTTGCTCCTCATGGCTCAGTCTGCTTTTTTATACAACCCAGGACCACTAGGCCAGTAGTGGCACCACCCACAGTGGGCTAGGCCCTCCCACATCAACCATTCCTCAAGCAAATGCCCCTCAGGCTTGCCTACAATCCAGTCTCACGGAGACATTTCTCAACTGAGGATCCCTCTTCCCAAAAGACTCTAGCTTGTGTCAGGCTGACAGAAAGCTAACCGACACATGAACACATTAAAAACTCTTCTCATTTTGAACTTTGGTGCTGAGAAAAGACCCTGGTTCTTGCGTGGAGCAAACATATATTTGTGACTTGTGCTTTGACAGTGCTTCTGTCTAGATGAGACCTTGGGCATTTTCAGGTGAGGACAGAATTCCAAATTTATCTATTTAAAGTATGCTAGTTAACAGTCAATCATGTCTTCTAACTTTGGCATTAGACAATGTCATGTCCACATTTTCACGTGCTGGGTGAACACGGTGCCTTTCATAAGCTATGGTGACAATCCTATAAAACCACCACATTCTGTGCCCAAAATGCTGGGTAACTGAAGAGGTGGCCCTAGTTTACTATGACAAGTTTTAAGGGTGTGCATGGCGCTATGGGTGGAGTCCAGAGGAGGGAGCCTAGTGTCCTCCGTATCACCCTCTGCTTCACTCTCTTAAGACAGAATCACTCACTGACCCTGACAGGGGTGGTCTCAGCTGGGCTGGCTGGCCAGTGAGCTCCCAGGACCTACCGGTTTCTGCCTCCAGATGCTGGAGTTATAGGCATGCAGAGCCCTAGCACGTTTTGTTAAGTATGTGCTGGGGATTTACAATCAGATCCTCATGCTTGCAAAGCAAGTACTCTTATTCATCATGCCATTTCCCTAGCTCCCTTATTATTACATACTTTCATAATTAAGATTTTAATTTTCAAAGTAGCAACTTACCTTAAGATCACGGTGAACAATGCATTTCTGATGACAATACTGTACAGCAGATACAATCTGAAATAAATATTTGGATAAAAGTAAAAATTATTTTACAGTTAAATACTTGATTTTCATAATTATCATTTTCAATTTGATAAAATACTAACTGATTTAAAAATAATAGCAATTTCATGATTAGTTTAGAAAACTATGCTTATTAAAGAGATGGAAGTTTTAAATGTGGGAAATAATATTTTCTTGGGAAAACATACTGTGATTTTTCTTTTGGTCAACATGCACGGAAATCCTCTATACCCATTAAATTTCTCTGTTTACATGAGTCAAAGTATGTAATTTGTGGTTGAGAACAAAGGTTTACTTCAGTGTTGAAAGAGGGCTTTGGCATAGGTAAACTAGCATTCAAGATAGCTGGCTGGAGCTAAAACAAAATGTATTCGGGAATTACATCACATTTGTTCAAGGCATATTCAAGAACTAATCAGTGAAGTATTTAACAACATCTCATATTTTCTGCTCAAAAATAAAGAAATAGTAAAAATCTAACCCTCAAGAGAAAACAAATAATCAATAAATGAGATACAAGTTAATCTTACATTTGCCCTTAATTCAGCTGGACAAATTACTGTGCACTGCATATACATTTTGCAGCCAGAGCCAGTGTGTAGGACTCTGGGGATAAGGGCCAGAGAGGGAAGTGTCCAATAATGGAAAGGCCTTGAATACAAACAAGAAATAGATTATAAGCTTTTCTGTGATAATTCTTTAAAAGAAAGCGTTAGTGATAAAGAGCTACCTTGTACATGTAATTATATCTGGTGCCTAAAAGGATGGTCATTTTAGTGCAGAGCAGTGGGGTCAGTTAAATGTGGATCCAGTATGGATGTGGGTAGCTATTCACAAGTGCAGACAGGAAGGAGATTTCCGAAAGTCTAAAGGTGGTATGAAGTATGGTGGTGTTAACAGGAATGAGGGGAAAGGAATTCAAAGTAGAGTGAAAGTGGCATTTCAGTGCTAGAAAAATATTAAATGTATGTTAAAATGGTTCAAAGACAAGACATGAATTTGAAAAAAACAAAAACACCAATACACAATGAGTAAATAATTCCTCCGATTCCGGTCAGTTTATTGAGTACCTGCCATGTGCTTGTTCCTAGGGAGTACAGAAACGAACATCACATGAGCACTTCCCTTCGGAGCTCACACGTTTATTAAGAAGGGAAAGTCTTACAGTAACTGTAACACAAGGGAGACTCACAGAAGCAGAGGGACAAAGAAGTCAGGGATCATGGAAACATGTGATTTTCACCAGAAATGCTTCTTGGACATGTGCCCTTTGCTTGAGGGTATCCTTGAAGGACAGGAACAACTGAAGATTTTGGCAAGGGAGAGTGGGGGTAAAGGATGAGATACACTATTTGATTAGCGAACATGATATAGTCATAAAGCCGAAGGAATCAAGCTTTGAGAGACAGCTTGGTGAAAGTCCCTGGATTCTATACTGAGCAAATACTGCAGTCACTAAATGTTGGGGCCAGATGTCAATGCCATGAGCATCTTCAGTATGAGTCCCTACCAACAGCAGAACAGAACAATAAACATTTGTAAGATTCTGGAGCATCGTGCTTCAAAGTTCTAACACTTGATTTTCACTAATTTATGCCTGCTAGTCACAGGATCTATTTGCATGTATCTTTTACTGGATATACTATGTAGGTAAGTGTTCAGGGTGCCAGGCTCCTTCTCTATGCTGTCTGACAGAAACTTGCTGGTAACATGGCTGTCTTTATAGGTCACATACTGTATGGCACAGTGAAGGTGTGCTATGGTGATATGGCTACCAAGTGTGACCAGAGGCCATGAGTTCACACCTGATGGTCTCTAGGCAACCAGTTTCATCGACATTTATGGAATAAGAATCCTCCTAAGCTCCAAAGCTCTAACAACGAAAGCTAAGGTATGAGAATGCCGCACGAAGCACACATTCTTCCCACAGAAGTGACCTCTAAGCTAGTGTTTCTACGGGGCATCTACAGTGTCACCACACACCGAGCAAGGGACCATGTCTGACATGAAAGAAGTTTTGGCTTCTAATTCACCATATGAACCCATAAGCCCATGTTTCATCAGACTGGCCTACAGCAGACTCTGCCACCTGAGAACATCCCACGGGCAGGATGCAGGGACTTCTCTACAACCCTTCCATTGTGGACCTTGAGAACAGGATTTACAAGCAGACCTCAGGCTCTACAACTGTTGTTGGGGGTAGTGTTGCAATGACATACATGGGTCAGGAATTCCTATTCTCTAAGTAGTAGCCTTGACCTTGGAATCAATACCATAATTTTGAAAATAAGACTTATTTTCATTTTATGTAAATAGGTGTTTTGCTGCATTTATGTCTGTGTGCCACATGTGTGCAAGGCTCACAGAGGCCAGAAAAGGGCATGCTGCCCCCTGGAACTGGAGATTCAGATGACTGTGAGCTACCATATGGGTGCTGGGAACTGAACCAGGTCCCCTGGAAGAGCAGGAAGCACGCTTATCTGCTGAGCCATCTCCCTAGCCCTAACACCATGGTGTGTGTGTGTGTGTGTGTGTGTGTGTGTGTGTGTGTGTGTGTGTACATTTGCATACCCTCACAGCTTATGGAATACGGAGACACTGTACTGGCAATGGTTGCTAAAACGGTCTTAAACTGTGTATTGTTTTTAGCATACCAATAGTAGAGTCAAAGGCATGAATCTATACATCCTTGTTAATGTAGTTCATTCTTTCACTGCTAATATAAATATCATAAATACGGGTAAATATACATCGTTTTTGGCTAGGGCTAAAGATCTTAACCTACCCCTGCCCTGCTCCCACTCAGCACAGTGGCTGACTGCACACTTAGACAACACAAAGCCTTTCACCAGGTACAACTTTCTATACGTGCCATGCTTTAGCAAGTAAGTAAAACCAGCAGGCCAAGAAGAAAAAGGGTAAATGGAAATCATCCTTTAAAATATACACGAAGATCCCACAGGGAACATGCGTCACCAACTGGAATTTTCTTCTTTCTCATCTGCTACTAGCAACGACTGACAAGGAGGGGGTAACTGGACTGCCTGACCAGACAGCCAGGGACCCCACTCCAGGCTGGGGAGGGTTCAATGGGAAGGGGCCCAGCACAGCCCAGGCTTCATGTGGCTTCCCTCATTGCCGGTTGTTTCCACAGCCACTGTTTATTTTGTTTTTAAAGGGCAAGCAACCAAATTTATTCCATAGAGTAGTTAGCTCCCTGCAGCAGGAGGATCTTGAAAATTAACTGCCCTAGACCCACTGTTCTTTGGATTCATTTCTCCCATGACATGTGTCCTGAGGTTAGAGGACACCTTTCAGGAGTCAGTTCTGCCCTCCCTGCATGTGGTTCCTGGGGACTAAACTCAGGTCATCCTGGTTGGTGACAAGTGCCTTTGCTCCCTCAGCCATCTCACACGCCCACCCACTATTATGAGTAACTACAGGAATCTACCCGGATAACAGAGACTTATAAGACAAAGTCACTACACAATCACTTTGCAAGGTCAGGTCAAAAAGTGAAGCAGGTTCACTCTTGACGAGGGTCTCTCTGTTTAATGAATTAGCCTCCATGGAAAGTTATCACAGAGGAAGACCTTATGGAAACTTTCATTGCTCAAACAGATTGATTACAGGGTGGTTTGTTTGTTTGTTTGTTTTCTCAAGACAGGGTTCTCTGTGTAGCCCTGGCTGTTCTGGATCTCAATCTACAGACCAGGCTGGCCTTGAACTCACAGAGATCCTCCACACTCTGCCAGCTGAGGGCTCAGATTATAGGCATGTGTCACCATTGCCCAGCTTACAGAATGTTTTTAAATGCAGAATCAGTGTAATGTTCATGATGAGCTAAATTACTTTAAAATAAAAATTCCTAATTCACTAAGGGCAAGTCTAGGATATATTGCTGAAGCTTTACTTCAGTACATTTTATGGATAATTCACAATTCACTAGTCATTTCTATAGTAATTTATAAAGTTTATTTTTTTCAGTCTAGTTGTCCAACCACACGAATAGTTAATGAAAGTCTGGTTTACAAAAAATGGAATACTATCAAAATGTAAAAAAATAACAATTCGCAGTAAAATGGATGGACCTAGAATGCATAAAATTAAGTGAGGTCACACAATCTAAGAAAACCCCCATGTTCTTCTTCACATTCAGAATCTAACCTGTAATATATACATACACATGTGCATGCAAACAACATATACAAAGAACAAAGAACAAGAGAGCTAAATGTCAGGGACAGGGAAGAGCCGAACGCAGGTGCTGCACACGAGTTTGAAAGGGAAAATGAAGATAATTGTTTTTCTAGTTCTAACTCTGTCATGGCGTTTTCACTTTTGGTGGTGGGTAAGTACATAAAATATATCCAACAGTGAAAGTCTAGAAATCCAGTGTGAAGCGCCCCAGCTTCTGTTCTGAACAGCTCCTCTAACTGTATAGAAGTTCATTGAGATGTATGGACTTCGGGTCTCGTCAATTTTAGTGTGCAGGTTTTTTTATATACAAGTGTTTTTCAAATAAATTATGTAAAAAATAAAAGTACACTTAATGCAGTTGCAAAAATTAAAAGTAAAATTCTGAATGTGTTTTTTGAAAAAAATCACCTTCCCTCACTGCATCCTTTCTCCAGTAAGTTACACTGATGCTGAACTGGAAATGTATCTCACCACCATCTCCCACCACACCTGCATTTCCCTCCCATATGTGGCTAAATAAAACTGACCGTATTCTTTAATCCTGAAAGGAATTTTAAAACCACCATATATTTAATTATCAAAGAAAACAATAACTTCTTTAGCACACATGTAATGCCCACATAAGCGAACAGGGCTTGATAACAATCTCTGGCCACACCAAAGGATCGGGCACTAATTTCTTCTCTGTCTGTCTGGTCTGAGTTTTCCAGCTTCAAAGGTAAACACTGAGTCTAACTTATAAAATGTTACTGCTCATGGCCATCTCAAAATAACCACCTGCAACTATTTTAAAGTGAAATTCAAAGAAAATGGGTTTCTTTTTTAGGAATTTTCCATTCTTAAAAAGTGTAAGAAAGGAGAATTTTCTCTGAAAATCCCACGTACTCTCAAAGTTGTGTGATTCTATCCGTTGCACATCACTAAAACCATCAGCAGAACAAAGGTGAAAACCACTTTCCATACCTGCCTAAATTTTGCACGGGCCTCTTTCTCTTTCATTCTTCCGTGGGCAACTAAGTAATCAAATACTTCACCTGAATCAGAAAGGTAGAGCAGGCAATAAATATACATTGATTTTGGTTAGCAATATATGCAATGCCAAGTTTTGGCCTTACCTTTCAAGAACCACTTGGTCTACAATTTTCTGCTACGCTTAGACAAGTCACAAACTAATGCAGGAATAGGAAAAAAATTACATGTGGAATTGAGAATCTGTAGCAATTTATGATTTAGAAAAACTCTTAAAAATAACCAAGGAGATGTGCTTTCTACAAGTTACATGAAATACAGTCAACTCTTTATTACCCATTCCAATGAAGGGAAACCACAGGGCAGTCACATGCTTTCTCTTAAATTCCATGACACAGTCTGGTCCAACTCCATCATTCTTCTCTGTACTGAATGCCGACCATGCTTAGTCACATGCCCTCATATTATCTTGGCAGTGAACCACAAACGACAGCCTGGTCTGCATTCTGCCGCCCCATATGACCTGCGGGCTGTCTCAACCCCATTGCAACCACATCATATATGCACCTTCATCTCCACGACAGAACACAGAGTGGACACGCAACAAGTACGTGCTGAACTCATTAGCAGTAAGTAGATGGTGCTGAAATTTTCTATTGAACCTATGTATCTGTATCTCTATATAAGTTTTAAAATTTTTCTCTAGTCTGTAATAGTTTAGAAAAATTAATATTAAGTTAAAATCTTGAACTGCTCCCTCAGTATAAGGGAGAAACTTATCTTCTGTGTCCTTATCAGCTGCACAGTGCAGACATACATGTAGAGTAACAACTTACTGGATGGCTTAGAAGTTTACACAGTACTATGTACTGTACTATCCTATCCTATCCTATCCTATCTACTATACTATATACTATAGCCAAACTACAGTCTCAGGCTTCAAAATCTGACCACTGGGTATGTATCCTGTGTAGCCTATACTTAGTGGGTACTTAATGCTAGGGGACATTTAGCAGGACTTTTTAACCCCATGGAGATTCTGTGTCTAATCAGAGTCTACTTAGGCTGCTGTGAGGACTACATGAAACAAAGCATGTGCTTGGCACAGTGGCATATAGTACTCAATAAATAACACTTGTATTTAAGTACACAGATATATGACATATATGTAAATTATCCTTAGAATATAAGTAAAATATTAAAAATAATTATGTAATGAATGCATGTTGATGAAACTAACACATCTACAATGCCAAACATGGTTATTTTGTAAAGTGAGTGATAGACGGGATGATGAGAACAAGCAATGAATGGACGCTCTAGCTGGCTCATCAGAGCAGGTGCTTCTGGGTACGTGTCAACGGCTGTTAATTCTAGTTAGGCCATCACAGCATTAGCTCTAGACACCCGAGTTTAGGCTGGAACAATGGACAGAAGAGTTCAAATACCAAACATCTGGCTCTCCTCTTGGACTGTGCCCAGGAAACTCACCCTGATACTGCACACTTCAGTCCTTCACCTATCAGTAACTGCTAATGCTGTGCTTCACCAATTACAATGTAATCTTGAGGGCTGACTCTGTGTATTCTCAGTACCTAGAAAATCACCCTGTAGGCATTTCTAAGTATTATTTACATAAACAAAAGGAAGAATAAATACTGTGTCAGAGGAGCCCCAACACCTACTTTAACAGGCTTCTTTCAATTAACCATGATTCAGAAAAACCATACAGGAACCCCCTGGCTTTTTAATCCTCACTCCATCATTAGTCCATCAGTCTCCTGACCGATACCCGGCAAAGTGGCAGCAGTCTGACTCAGATGTTCATTAGTGTGCATATCATATTCAATCTGAAACTACATGGAGATTTCAGAGGGAAAATTCCATGTTTTATTTCCCTGACTTGCCTTGCCACTAATAGATTTAAAATGCCAGAAAAGATTTTAGATGCACTGCCAAAGAACCACGGCTATTCTTATTAACAGAGTCATTGCTTTGTATGACTCAAAGAAAGCAGGTTTGGGTTGGTTTTCATTTTCTCTCTGTTTGGTGGTTTGAATAGGCACGGCCCCCATCGATTCATGTGTTTGAATGCTTGGCCCACAGGGAGTGGCACTCTTAGGAGGTGTGGCCTTGGTGGAGGAAGTGTGTCACTGTGGAGGTGGGCTCTGAGGTCTCAGATAAGATCAAGCCGCGTCCAGTGTATCAGTCTTCACTTCTGCTGCCTGCAGATCAGGATGTAGAACCCTCAGCTCCTTCTCCAGCACCATGTCTGCCTGCACGCTGCCATGTCTCACCATGACGATAATGGACTAAACCTCTGAAACTGTAAGCCAGCCCCCATTTAATGTTTTCCTTTATAAGCACTGCTGTGGTCATGGTGTCTCTTCACAGCAGTAGAAACCCTGACTAAGACACTCTGTCTCTGCCCTGCCTCCAACACATAAATCTGTCTCTACACTACTCCTCACTGCCCCCCCAGATGTCCTACCCTGCCCTCAGCACCAATAGAGAGTTGACTGGACTTGTTATCAACAGTTGAATCAGCTCACACATGCAGAGCCTTGTGGTGGACCTGTACAAAGCAGAAAGGCACCACTGGCCTTTAGAGGCCTATCATTTCTTATATCAAAGCACGTCTAACTCTTTCCCCTAAATTTTATTACTGAAATGTAGAAAAACAAACAAAATAAATGAATTTTACTGAACTAAAAGTAATAATCAGGGCTCCTATCCTGACAGGATAGATTTGTATGGAAATATACTAAAGGACAGAAAAACAATTCACTATGTAGCACTTACAAGTTTTATTCTAGATCTGCATTTTATGCAAATTTACACGGTTCCCTGGTATGTCAAAGATCTACACTGATGGGCTGATACAGTTCTGCAGCAGAGCACTTGCCCAGCATGAAGGTCCCATGCTCAGTCCCCAGCACCACCAAAGACAAACAAAGGAACAAATCAGGAAACAAACGAAAAACTACACTGAAATATTTTCGGGACAGAAAAACGTTCTGAAAAAAGCAAATTTACTAAAACATTTAATCTGCAAAAACAACTTAAAAGCAATTACACATGCTCAGTATTTAAAATAAAAAGTTTGGAAATCTGAGAAGCCATATTAAAATGTGTTTCCTAGATGCCACAGACAAAACAAATCTTTACTCCAGTTTATGGAAGATCTGCATTGCCACACAGACCCTTGGCCTTCACAATGGAGAGGCTCTATATAAGTTCAATGCAACATTTTCCTGTCAATGAGTAAAAACCTAGTCAATCCACAAAGTAATTCCAGTCCTCTTATTTTTCAATTGCTTAAGTTCTTTATACTTTTATTTTCTGGGTTTTTTTTTTTTTTTTTCCTCCGAGACAGGTTTCTCTGTGTAGTTTTGGAGCCTTTCCTGGAACTCACTCTGTAGTCCAGGCTGACCTCAAACTCACAGAGATCCACCCGCCTCTGCCTCCCAAGTGCTGGGATTAAAGGCATGTGCCACCACCGACCGGCAGTTCTTTGTACTTTTAAAGCATGTCCTTTAAATATTTTGTTTCTACTTTTTCAATGATGTAAGTCCTTGAGATGCAATCTAAGAAGTCCTAATGGAATAATAATTTGAATCAAGTGTCTCTTATTTAAGGGAAAGTGCAGGAGAGAAAAGTGATTTTCTATTTTTTAATCAACACTAAATAAAAAAATCAGCCCTCTTGGGACCCTGCAATAGTCAAAGTATATGCTGTATTCTCTATTATATGCTGTATTCTCTGTTATATGCTGTATTCTCTGTTATATGCT
>CABHPQ010153662.1:878-11364 GCA_902168405.1 Peromyscus aztecus | reverse complement strand
GTGTGTGTGTGTGTGTGTGTGTGTGTGTGTGTGTGTGTGTGTGTGATTATAGAGAGGGACTGCCAGTCTAGAAACAGGTCAGAGGTCTGGGGTAATAGTCTGATTTTTATGCAGCTTCTTTCTTTCTTTATTGTCTTAGTCTGAAAATGTTTCTTAGGAAGGGAAATAAGATAAATATTTGGATTTGGTCATTCCAAAAGTTTGCTGTTTTCTGATGAACGTTCTTGCAGTATCATCCTCTATAGCAGTGTGTTTCAAAACAAAAACAGGGCTGGAGAGATGGTTCAGGGGTTAAGAGCGCTGACTCTTCTTCCAGAGGATCCGAGTTCAATTCCCAGCACCCACATGGCAGCTCACACCTGTCTGTAACTCCAGTTTCAGGGGACCCCGACACCCGTGGCAAAAACACAAATGCACATAAAAATAAAATAAAATGTATTAAAAAAAAAAAACAACTAGAAAGAGATGACACTGATAACTGATCAGAGAGTAAAATACAGTTAGATTGTATTTCAAACTCAGAATAAACTGTAGGAAGGCAATCACCTCTAAGGGGAAAGGTTTCAAGCAAGGTAAGCATTCCATGCTGTGGTCTGAAATTCTCACTTCTCACTATACTCATGGAGCATGCTTGCCCATTCGCTGAGTAGCTGCCTTGACAGACTGGCTAAGAAGCTGGCTGGGGATGGGGTTGGGGTGGGGAGAGCCTGGGGTTCATATGTGGATGAGGCAAAGCTTGATAGGATGAGAGAAATCCATCTCTGGGGTTAATTGTTAGCATGTTATTTAGAGAACACATTGATTCTAGAAGGATTTTCTAGTAGAAGTTTGCACAGTGTATTTGTCCTGCATGTGAGGTAAAATAAACAAGAAAAGACTTTAACTAGAGAAAAACACTGTATTTCTAACGTAATGATAATACTTACATGTAACCATAAATTTACACTTAATTTATACTTAAAACAATGTATCTTTGGAAGGATTACAATGCAAAATGACAGTCTCACTATGTAGCTCTGGCTGTCCTGGATCTCGCTCTGTAGACCAGGCAGGCCTTGAACTCACAGAGATCCACCTGCCTCTGCCTCCAGAGTGCTGGAATTAAAGGTGTGTTTGTCATCATGCCCAGCCCCTGTCTTTTCCTATACATATACCACTTCCTGAGGCTAGGGATGTGGATCAGGTGGTAGAGTGCCTAACATGAAACCTTGTATCAAAACACGTAAGTGGGGGGGGGGGGGGAGCTGGAGAAGCAGCTAAGAGTGTGTACTGCCGGTCCACAGGACCTAAGTTTCTGCCCCCACAGCCAGGTCAGGCAGCTCACAGCTGCCTGTAACCCCAGTTCCAGGGTATCTGACTGCATGGGCACCCATGTGCACATATACACAAAGCTAATCTTTTTTTAAAAGCGTAAATAGGGCCAGTTAGCTGTCTCAGCAGGTAAAGACACTTGCTGTGCAAGCCTGATGACCTGAGGTCAATCCTCACGACTATGTGACCACGGAAGGAGAGAACTGAACCCACAGAGTTGTTAACTGACCTCTACACGGGATCCATGGTATGAGCACAATGATCAGTAAACAAATACTTTTGAAAGGAAGCAGATTAGTTAAGTAACGTTTTTGTATTCTGCGATGATCTTTCTAGGAGAGCCATGTGCCTCCTATCAGGCTTTTCAATCAGGCAGGTCTGATAAACAGTGGTGAGCTTGGGTAAATCAGTTCTCATCTCTAATCCTCAACTTTTCCACTCAC
This sequence comes from Peromyscus aztecus, assembly GCA_902168405.1. Taxonomy (NCBI): domain Eukaryota; kingdom Metazoa; phylum Chordata; class Mammalia; order Rodentia; family Cricetidae; genus Peromyscus; species Peromyscus aztecus. Next base: position 9,610 of record CABHPQ010153662.1, on the reverse strand, counting down.
AGAGTAGGTTGGTAGATTAAAACACGGACTTTGGAGTCAGAGTGCTCAAGCAAAGACCATTAGTTCTTGTTTAACCATGTGACCCTTGTCGAATGATTTCACATCTTTCCAGCCTCACTCAGTTTTCTGCATGTGAAATGTGGGGTGATAACTTTATATCTTGCATAGGATTGAAGTGAGAAAGAAACTTTCAAACTCTACCTTGAGAAGTGCACAGCACCATTGATTTATTAAGTGCTTAATAAACTTAGCTTATTTGTTTTTGTTTTGTTTGAGGGGACACGGACTCACTCTGTAGCTCAGGCTGGCTTGCAATTCACTATGTAGCACAGCTGCCTTCGAATCCGTGGTCATCTTCCTGCCTTGGCTTTCCAAGAGCTAGGATTACAGGCATGAGCCATGGGCATTGTAATGTCCAGCTCATCTTTACTATTCACCAGATGGGGATACAGGACATGTACCCCCAAGACTTGCCACCTTGGCGTCTGAGTGTTTTGAACTGAGGCACACTAAGGGAACTACAGAAAAGAGAGGTAACTTTCTCTCAGAAAAATCTGCATGGGAAGTGTGGCGGCCTATCCCCCAAGGGGACGAATGGGACACACAAAGAGGAAAAGAATCTGAACGGACGGGTCTTACTCATTTATCACCACCTTAGTACCACGGGTCACATCCCCTACCTTGTCCAGCCATACCCCCACCCCTCTGTCCACTCTTCATCACCATAAACACTTTTTAAAAATTTTCCTGGGTCTTTGAGCCTTCATCCTTGATGTCTCTTGCATCATGTTAAACTGTGGTGGAATACATTTGCTCTCCCTGTTCATCTGCCTTTTCTGATGCACTGGATAAGGAAAAGGGACTGACTTTTCTCCCCTAGACTTCTAAGATTACTAATTCCAAAGAGTCTTCCCTTTCCTCCTTCTTCGACTGTCCCTGTTTCTTGCGGCCACTGATCTTATCACTGTACCATTGCATCTCTCCAGTTATCTCTCTTTCACCAGGCCCCTGTCTGGCAAGCTGAGGGGAAGGCACCTTTAGGACAGGGACTGTAAACCCAGTGCACCGTGGCAAGGGTCACAGGGCCTGTGAACTGAAGTGGAGGGTCCTGCTGGGTGGGGGTAGGGGAGTTTTTCTCCAAGGAAAAGCAGGCTCAGGGTGTAATATTTTTCTTGACTGAAGCCAGAAAAGCACACTTTTATATAAAATGAATGTTGTCCCTCTCCCTCCAAATAAAGCACCAAAACAATAAAATATAATAGGTTATATTAAAAATAAAATATAACCTGGATCTACCTACTAATTGTAAGTCACCCTCTTCTGCTTTTGACTTGCGAAAGGCTTTACGTTGGCTGGAGAAATTTAGAACCAAGAAAGTTTTTAGGAATCATCAGACGCCAACATTTTACAGCAAAAAATAAATGAGCTAGAGACAGGCTAGGGCTGTGGGGCAACACAACAGTGCTGAGTGGGGTCTAATTACTGTTCCAGGCAGAGGTGGGTCACAGTTTAGGGGAACAGAGAACCTGTGACGATCGGAAAAGCAGTCCTATCTACACCCACGAAATAATAAAAGACTGGACAAAGCAGAAATAGACCAGGGAAGGCAGCCAGCAATTCCCTGGTAGCTATTTAAGTCTTTCTTTCTAACCTGGGACCCCTGTTCTCAAACCCTGAGCTCTAAGTGCTGTACCACACACTGCCTAGGCATACTTCCTGGAGCTAGGCCAGCCCCTCCCTCCATGGAAGTACAACCACTTGAGATATGGAGGGCAATGGCCAGCACTGAGGAGCGCATAGTCTAGTGTCTGGCAATCTTTGGAACGGAAGAAACACTGACCTTTGTGACTGGAACCCAGGGCTGGGCCACACTAAACAATCACTCTACCCCTGAGCTAAGCAGCAGCCTGAATCCTTTGTCATAAGGATGCAGAAAGTTGAGGCCTAGTCCAGGATCACACATGAGTTAAAGAATGAGCTCATTATGCAAACTGAAAAAGTTAGACTAGAAAAGGCTTATGGGGCTGCCAATTGGGTGACTCCAGGACATTTTATGGCTGACCTCACTAAAGCTCAAAGAAGGAAGATAGCCCTGTGAGGTCAGGAAATGTTAGTGAAAAGTTTGTGGCAGCCAGGATTAAGTTAGTCGCCAAAGGATGAGAAGGATTAAGTAGCAGGGGGTAAAAGGAAGGGAATGGGGGAGGCACATGACAGAAGAAAACACTTTAGCAAAATCTTAAGGACAAGAATGCACCCAGAGATATGCTAAGGGTGGAGGGGGTTCACACCAGATGGCAGAGATCTTATCTCTAAGGTAGGAAGTGACAGCTATCTGCATATGGAGTGCCGGCAGAGGTGTTGGGGGAGTTGAGGGATCTTTGCTTATGGGGGTTGTGGGATGAATGCTGGGGTCTCATTCAGGAATGTTACAATAAGGTTCGGAAGCCCAGACGAGGTAGACTGAAATTTTAGCGGTTTTTAATTTCAGTACAAAGTATTTGTTACTTCTTGGAACCCAAGATAAATACCACTAAAGCCAGAGAACGCATATATCCTCTCCTTTTCTCTCTTCCTCTCTTTTCTTCCATCTAGTACGGGTGTGGGGGGTCAGTAGAATCTATGGTCTTCTCGATTCTAGACCAGTACTCCAACACCGAGCTCTATACACACAACACACACACACACACACACACACACACACACACACACTCACACACACACACTCAAAACCAGAGCAGTACAGGACACAACAGGTCCCCTTACAAGGAATTTACGTTTTGGTTTTGATTTTTTGTTTGTTTTTCTCTTTGGGTTTTCTTTTTTTTGTCTGATCTTGGAGTTACAGACAGTTGTTAGCTGCCATGTGGGTGCTGGGAATTGAACCTGTGTCCTCTGGAAGAGCAGTCAGTGCTCTTAACCTCTGAGCCATCTCTCCAGCCCTCTCTTTGGGTTTTCTAAGACAGGATTCCTCTGTGTAGCCCTGACTGTCCTCAAACCCAGCGATCCACCCACCTCTGCCTCCCAATGCCACCACCACCACCTGGCAGAATAAAGGTTTTTAACAGGAGAAAGTCAGCATTTTGTTCTTGGATGCTCTGAGCTTTTATTCTGTACCTGTCACTACGTCAGGAGCCTCGTTCTGTTCCTAGTCTTCAGATCACTGAACATCAGCCTGTTCTTCACTGTTTTCACCTCACCAACCCTCCCTTGAAGATGCGTGTGGACACACTCACCCAGCAAGCACTAGCTTATACCCAAATGCAGGGTCCCAATAGTTAGAAGAAAAAAAGGCAATGCTTGCTTTCTAGGTCATTAAATAGGAAAGAAGAAGGGCTTTTTCATTGAGCCCCAACCCTAGAGGACACAGAAACTGGGCCTTTCTCAAGCACTCTTCAAGTTTGGCTGTGATCATTCATTGCGGCCCTTCCTTTCACACTGGTCCTGTTGTGTTAAACCTCAGAGCAGGCCGATTCCTGCTCTCCTCGGGTCTCTATCCTAAATGGCCTTTCTCCAGCCGCAGGCCTAGTGCTTAGACTGCCCCAGCGCCTTTGAAAGCCTCCTCAAGCTGCTGCAGGGATGCAGAAAGAACCTTGCTTCCCGTGTTGATGTGGAAGGGCTGTGCCAACTGGTGTCCACGGAGCTGTGGGTAACTGAGTTGGGCAGAGCCGATAGATTACACTCACAAGTACTATGCCTGCCTGTGTACAAGCATATGCATGGGACAAGTAGTAAAAAACAAGTCTGCTTCAATGGCCCTTGCTGAGATTCCCTCCCATCCATGGCTGGGATGACTCACCAGATTTCAGTGCATAGGATCTGAAAGGTACGGCATACCTAGAGAGCATCTGTCTGAGACCTTCCAGGCTTTTTTTTTTTTTAAACTTTTATGGCTCAGTCACAAATACAATAGAGAAAGGCAGGGGGTCTGCAGCTTCCTCCACACACTGATCCTCCTGTGATTATTCTTCAGTTTACCTGAGATTTGTCTCTTAAATATCTGCTTCCTTTACTAGGAAGAAAAAGTCTCCTGAGGAAACAAATCCCCACAGCAGAAGCAAACAAGGCTTTAAGGCTTTTTCTGTTGTTTGCTTGATTCCTTTTTAATGGCAGAGCCTCCTGAACTTTGCTCATTTATAATCGCTGAGTGATTTTTTAAATTGGAGTCCTTTGGGTGTTTGTGGTCTGTAATTCAAACCCGGGGCCTTGAGAATGGTAGGCAGGTACTACACCATGGAATTCTGCCCCAGCCACAATGGCTTCATTTTAAAAGACCATCTCTGACTTCAACTACTGTATCTTCAATGGATTACCTGCAGCAGTTCTTGTTTCCAGGAATGGAAAGTACTTAAAGTTGCTGGGGTGATGGAAACTGCTAAACTCAGCTTCTCTGAAGGCTGAGGCGGGAGGAACCCAAAATATAACTCAGTTTAGGCAACATTCAAAGACTCAAAAAGAATTAAAAAAAAAAAAAACACAGGATGTTTCAAAATGCCTGTGAGGCAAGTGGTCGTCAGTGGTCCTGCTTCATCACAAAATAAAACATGTATTTTGAGTGACTCATCTATTCTCAGAACATAGCCAGAACAAAAGTGTGTTATGAGAAACTTAGGTTCCACCGTCTGCAGGGGATGGGAAATAAAACCAACTAGGAATACTATCTATACATCAAGTTAATATGGTCTTAGTGTTAACCATGAGACAAAAGGGAAGTAAGCTATAAAACAAACAATTTCAGTAAAGAGGACCTTATCAGTGTGAATGAACCCTCTTCAGGAACTGAGGACACATTCTGAGGACCAATATGTTGGGCTGAGGATTGCTGCCTAGCATGTACAGGGCCCTGGGTTCTTTCTGCAGCTGTGGGGGAAGGGACCTAGACCAGGCTTGTTAGGAGAGCTGTGGTTTCATCCCTTTTGCATGGCCAAGTCGACCAAGTCTGAATCAGATCCACCACTGCTAAACAACCTTGAATTTGGTTTCTAATTTGTGCCACTATAAAATCCATGATGAGAATTAATTTTTTATAATCTTTATGGGGAATTTTTTAGACTCATTTTTATTCATGTGTATGTGTCTGCGTGTGCCACATGTGTGGGTACCAAAAGACACCACCAGGTCCACTGGAACTGGAGTTCCACCACAGTGACAATTTAAATTCGGTGTGTCACGGTTATTGTGCGGTCAGTATGCTTCTCTGTGGAGACAAATTTGGTGCTTACTTTCAGATGAAAAACCTTGGAGTTTTCCTAGGTAGACACTTGGTGGAAAGTCTTCAAAAACAGTTCTTAGGGAAGGCAGCTTTGAGCTCTAGCATCAACACACACGAAAGAAAACAAAAGCTGTTAATTGAAAGTCAGACCTAGATTCAAATTTGTAAAGATTAAAATAATCTTAATTTAGAGAGGCGTTTTCAGTATTGTACATTACACAATATGAATGACATTTTCCTGATTGCTACCAATACTGTTGAGTCATGCAGAGGATTGTTCAAAAAACACTATGTACGAAAAGAGCCTTGACTACTTCTCAATGGCCGATGTAGATGTAGAACTCAGTTTGTAGATTGCCAGATCTTTTCAATGAAAATAAAAATGAGGAAATGTCCATAAGATAGAGTGCTATTAACCAGCTGTGCCTAGAATTTTCAGCCTTGGGAATTCCTCAGCGACTTCCTTTTCTTTTACTTCATGCTATTTCTCCTTTCCACCCTAAGACACTAGAGGTTTAAAGCCTGATTTAATGTCTTCTACTTCTGTCCTGCGTTTTTAATTCTCAGCATCAGGAAGGAAGTTAGATTCCTAGAAACGGAAGCAGACACTAGTGAACCACCATTAAAGCAAGTCCCTTCCCATCAGAAGCACTTTGCTTAATTATCTATACCTAATATTTAATGTTCATTTTAAAAATGAATCCACTCTTCAGTTTTAGTGCTTTTGCACAAAACTTTGCTCAGCTATCCAAACCAACTGTTCCTCCAACTTCATTCCCCTCAACAAAAGGTATTCAGCTCACCAATTATGCACGCACACCATCCATTTTCACATGCAAATACACAGCACATTATCCCTTTGCACATTTGAATGTGATTTTTACATTTAAAATCCAGTGGCTAAGCTTAGAGATCTCAGCCAGTGGGCTACGGATTAAGATTTCGTTTCTAATTATCATTTCCTTTTGGTGCTAATGTGTTTGTTCCTTATTAGTGCCACTCACTGGCTTCGACCTAAATCAGATTAAAAGAAATTCCTTTGATTTGCCTGGTTTCAAAGATACAAAAGAATTTCTCACTTTGCAAAATCCCCACAGAGTTTTGGGTGAAGAATGTATCACCTCAGGGTGTTGATGCTCTTCTATAGTTTAGCCTGTTGGGAATTCCTCGACCTTCAAAGCTGTTTGGGGAGCTCCCCTTCTCCTAGGGAATGGGTAGGTACGCCGCTGTGAATCTCAGGCCATTGTTAACTGGCCTCCATTCCTGAAATAACAACACAAACTGCGATTGTTTTAGAAATTCTGCAAATGTATGACCATAGTTGTAGCAGCCCTCAAGACTGCTTAAAACTAGATATCTGAGCATATTGGAAGTATCTGCAGAAATAACAAAATAATGCCATTTTTTTTGCCAATGAATAAATGAAAGAATCATTTTATGAAGCTTCCTATTGTTTCCAGATTATGTATGATTAAAATTTAAACTAGCCCATTCAAACTATTTTGGTTATAAAAATGAGAATCTTTGTTTAGACTTTTACAAATCTTCAGATGAGACTAAATGTTATTTAACATTAGAGCTTGGGTATAAAGTAAGGAGCAGGCCATCTGTGTTGCATCAATACAAGAAAGATAAAGATGTCCTTTACCCACCAAAGTATGGAGACCATCTGATGGTGTTTTCTAAGTCCCTGGGTAACTCTGCTCCCCCAGCACCTCAAACAACAATATATTTCCACACTTTCACCATTTGCATCGTAGGTGAAGGCTTTAAAAAGGCAATCAACTTTCTTTTCCCTCCTTTTTGACACTGAAAACTGAAATAGAGCTAAGAGTGGGGGGGGCCTGGAGAGTTGGCTCTGTGATTCACAGCACTTTGCTGCTCTTACCAAGGCCCAAGGTCGGCTTCCACAGCCGCATGGAGGCTCCCAACCGTCTGTAACTGCAGTTCTAAGGGACCCAACACCATCTTCTGACTGCCAAGGGCACCACACACATTGCAAGGACTTAACATTCAGGCAAAACACCCATGCATATAAAATTAACTGTTAAAATAAGTTGTTTGAAAAAAAAAAGAATTAATTATGGAAGAAGCTACTAACTAAGGAAAGAAAAGCAGTGAACTGACTCTCCACTTATTAACCAGTAAGGAAGAAAATATGATGGGCAGAACCCAGGGAATACAGCTGAGAAAAGTGTTCAATCGTATGTGAGGGGGGGGAAAAATCTCTCATGTCAATAAACAGTAAAACACAAAGAAAATAGCAAATACTGAGACCAGACACTCACAAACAACCAAGCAGCAAGGACTGATAAACTTCCAGCCAAATTAGGGGCTAACTCAGTAAACCTCAGTAAATGAGGTGTCTTGTCTGTTCCTTTCTCTGTGTTTTGTGTTTGAGATAGGGTACTGACTGCTGTGTAGCCCAAGCAGGCCTTGAACTCCAAAAAACGTATGCCTCAGTCTTCCCAGTGCTGGAATTATAGGCCTCCTCCTCCCTTTTAATGTATTAATTAATTAATTAATTAATTTTTTTTAATTTATTCATTTTTTTTTTGGTTTTTCGAGACAGGGTTTCTCTGTGTAGCTTTGTGCCTTTCCTGGAACTCACTTGGTAGCCCAGGCTAATTTATTTATTTATCTGTTTATTTATGTTTGTGGTTGTTGTTGCTCTGGGCAATACTGGGCTCCAACCTAGGGAGCATGCTGCCTAACCTTTCCCTCAATGAAGTACCCCTCCCTCTAGGCCTGAAAAGTCTTTGGACTATATCAGATTGGCAAATACAAAACAAAACCTTGACATTAGTAAGCATGCATAGGAGCAGGCGTGCATACTCTGTAAGAAGAACTGTAAATTTGTGTCAGAATTAATTTGGGCAAAAGATAATTTGGGAATATATACTGAAAGTCAGAACTCTCATAATCTGACCCAGAAATGAATCCTGCAGGATTTTATTCAAAGGAAATAGTACAAGCTGTCTGTATTGGCAAAAGCTTGTAGTCCAAGCACATGGGAGATGAGGCAGGAGGATCAGTCCATCTTGACTACATAGCTAGTCTGAGGACAGCCCAGGTTTCAGGAGACTCTGTTTCAAAAACAAAACAAAACAAAACAAAACAACACAGCAAAAGCGGGTGAGCTCTGGAGCCACAGGCTGAGTGCTTCCTGCTGGTCTAGACAACTTCCTGTAACTCCACCTCCAGGGATCTGACACCCTTTTCTGGACTCCTGTACTCACTTGTGCACATACCCACACACAGACACACAGGTACACATCATTAAAAATAGAATTTGTTTTTTCCAAGAGGGGGCTTCTCTATGTAGCCCTGGCTGTCCTGGAACTTGCTTTGTAAAGTAGGCTGGCCTCATACTCAGAGATCCACCTGCCTCTGCCTCCTGAGTGCTGGGATAAAAGGTGTGAGCCACCATACCCACCTAGCTCAGAAGGATTTTTAAACCAATATTTTGTTGAGAAGGTTGCTTCTTCTTCTTCTTCTTCTTCTTCTTCTTCTTCTTCTTCTT
>CABHPQ010153660.1:2504-24182 GCA_902168405.1 Peromyscus aztecus | reverse complement strand
CGATGAGACCCACTGGACCCCCCACCCCCCCACACACACCCTGGGGGGTCCCAGGCAGCACCTGAAGCAGAAGGATGAACTGAGGGAATCTCTGAACGGGTTTCACCATCAGCCCATAGAGCGTGACTCGGTCCGCACTGCACACCTGCCGCCGCTGCGGGGGGGGGGGGGGGGGGGGGGGGGAAGGTCACTCGTCAATCTTCCACAGCAGGGGTCCAGCACCAGGGTCCAGACCTAGTCCCCATCCTGGGAACCTCTCCCTGGGCTCCTGGAATCCACAGTCGGACCTTCCCACCATGGCATACCCTGTGTAAGCCACACCCTCGGAGAACCTGAACAGCCACTGACGGCAAAACCAAAAAATCCAACAGTTTACTCACTGCCGTCTGTAAGGAACCAACATTACCATTCCCTCTGTGTAACCTAAGAGCAGAGGCCTGGGCCAGGGTGAGGGTGAGCATGCGGGTCTCCCTGTCCTACTTCACACCTGCTTGCTTACTCCACCCACGTGTCATGTGGGTCCTGGCCCATATCCCTGGCAACCTCACGGCTTGGCTTCCCCATCACCTTCCACGTTATCTGCCTCAGCCCAAAGTTCTTCCGTGGCTCCCAATGCTTTAAATATTCTTATCTCATCCATAGCCTGAAGATCCAGAAGAGCCCAAACTAAACTACACTGCCCCAGGGAGCGTTCTTTATGGGGTATCCATGCCCCCAGAATCCTTCCAGCCTTGCCTGCTCCCACTGCCTCTTACTCTTGTCAGTATTCGCTCTGGAAACAGCCCTCAACTGTCTCCCCCAAGACCTATATCAGATGGTTCCCCCTTGAGAAAGCATTCCGGGTCCACGTCTTCTTCAGTGGGGCAGAGAGCTCTCCTGCCAAAGCCCCAACGTGTCATCCCCCTGTACCCTCTTTTGGATGCAGGGCTGTGTCCCTCACCTACAGTACCCCCACCACAGAGGATCTTGGAGCCTGGCCACAGCTAAAGAGTTCTGTAGCTTCCCAAAGTCTTGAACCTTTTTTGCTCCTGGGTGAAGTCTAAGACCTGGAGATGCCCATGTCACTTCACAAACAAGGAAGCCACAGGCCGTGGGAACACAGGCCAACCCTGTGGTACCCACCACACAGATCCGTCTGTGTGCCAGGTTTGCCCTGCACCCTGATGGGCTCCAGGATCCTGAGCTGACTACCCAGACCCTTTAACCCTCTCCTCTTCCTCTCAGGGCAAGAAGGGATATCTCCCTGGAGACTGGGCTCCTAGATAATCTCGCCATAGCCATGACGCCAAAGTTGGCACGACAATGTCCCTTCTCTCCTGAGGCACCTCCCCAAGTCTGTCCCTTGTGAGTGTGGACTGCATGGCCCTAGGGTACCTTGAGGAACTCGAGGAATGCTGGCTTGGTGAGACAGGCCTTCTTGATGATGGACATGGCATTGGTGAAGTTGTTCACATAGTCGCTGTACACATCTAGGACCATGGACTTGGAGAACTGTAAGAAACAGAAACAGGAGCTGTATCAACATGGTGGAGGAGGCAGCTGCACCCACCCTACCATGCTTCTGAGACCCTGCTCAGGGAAGGAGTCTCCGAGCGGCGAAGATTGTCTCGAGGTGACAGGAAACAGAGAGTTTTTCTCCAGCAACTCAGAACCCACCGGAGAGAGAAGGCAGCCAAGAGCAGGGATGCTGCCTGGGCGCCATCTATTTCCTTACCATGGCCAGGAAATGAAATGTTCCTGAGCCCTCGCTGGGGAGATGCACCCACAGCTAAGCTACAGATGTCGATCTCTCACCACAGGGCCCCAGGCACACCCACCTGGGATGTCACATCTAAGCTCTCCCAAGCACTGTCATTCTCAAACTATCGGAACCACTAGCGGAACCCAGAGGCTTACAACCCAGCAAAGTTGGCTGGACCATTTCTCACCCACTCCTTCTCTGAAATCTGAGGGTTTCAGTTTGACAAGCAGGACTCTGGTACACTCCTCATTCCACAGGTGTGGAATCTGAGCCCAGAGACATCCCAAGACCTGCCTGAGCCTATGAAACCAAACTGGAACCACGACCTCTGCACCGTGATCCAGGGCTCTTCCCCTAGATCCTTGAGGCTTTGTCCTGGAGCTACGAATGCAGCCTGGACCAGCATGTGGAAGCCTCGTTGATCACACTTAGATCTCAGAATGCTTAGAAAGGAAATTGCACCGTGTCGGGGGCTGCCCATGAGGTTGGTCTCTGAGCAATGCTGCCGCTATACCCTAGCTTCAACATTGTCTTGGCCTGGCACACCTCTTACAGGACGTCAGGTGTCATGCCCAGCCTCTTAGTGCAGGACATAATGACTCAGGGGCTCTGTTATCATTGACTTAGACAAGGCAACCACGTGAGGGTGGAGGTTGGACCAGCTAATCTAAGTAGAAACACCTACTGAGGCCACAAAGAGGTCCCCAATCTTCTCAGTGGAGTCCCATTCGGCCACACGGGAGGACAGGGCGATCTGGAACATGGAGTGACAGTGCAGAATCTCCTTTACGCGGAAGAAGACCACCTGACACTTGCGGACGCTCAGGGCCTTGGGTTCCATTTCCATGAGTGGGTTACGGTAATCCTGCCAGGATGGGTGGGAGCAAGAATGAGACCAGCTATCTTCAAGGCCACCTAGACAAAGCAGACTGAGAACTGAGCAGACCCCCCTGCCCAGTGGGGCCTTCCTGATGCAGGTAAAAGCATCCTGCCTTGTTCATGAATGTTTCTAGAAGGTTCTCCTTGAATGTGACATTTCTGCCCTGTCTGTCACTCCACAACACCTCCCACCCAGGAACTTCTGTGTTAAGCTGCCTTGGGAGCAAGAGGATCACTTCTACACCATCTGTGTGTGAGGACTCTGGGTAAGTGGCTCAGGGCCAAGGTTGGCTAGGGGGAAGCTCAGAGCCATCTGTGTGGCTGAGCGGTGAGGTCTCAGGTCACCACAGTTCCCTGAACTCTCAAAGTCAGAACTACACTCTCCAGACACTTTGTATGATGCCTGGGCTCCTTCATACGGGTCCCAAACTGTTCCCACACCAGCAGCTCCATTCCAACATCCCTGAGGAGTCCAGGTCTTGGAAACCCAAACCAGAGAAGGGCACTGGGCACCCCAGTGTGAGGAAGAGGGGGCATCCCCCTGCACTCTTGCTTTGAGGGCTATCTGAATGGCCAGGAAGACACAGTCCCTTCCAGGCACAAACGGGAACACATGCCTTGGCTCTCTCATTTCAGAGATTCCCAGTTTCACTTCAGAATACAGCTCTCACTACAGACAGCAGCCTTGGAAACCCCTGGCGGACTCACACGTCCTGTTGTTCCTCGGAAGCAGGAATGACTTTTAGCCTCTTCTCTGTAAAACTACCACAGTCCCCCGATGTTCTTTATAAAATAACCCTCCAGAGCCCTGCCCGCTCTCATCCCAGAGACCCCTCGAGTCCTCTGGAGTTTCACCTGGAGTATCCGTTTCAGTGACTCCACGTAGCTGCCTTCACTCTGCACGATGGAGCCCAAGATGTGTCTCCGGACCACCTGCTCGGGCCAAGAGCACAGTCAGGATGTGGGATCCGAGGAGCAGAACCAGTCCCTGATGTATGAAGGATCCCAAAGGCGAGAAGGGGAGCCCCAGAGGGACCAAGAGACACCCCTGCTCTGGCAGTCATAGAGCTAGTGGGTCTTAAGCATCCCAAATTCTGGGACCCCACCGTCTCCAGACCCTGTATGGAACACACGGAGTCCAGTTCCCTGCGAAAGCCATGCCGCCTTCATAGTCACTTCCCCTCAGACTCTAACTAGCATAGCCCCAGGCAGCAGGCTGGCAGATGCCCCCGCTCCCCACAGACCTGCTGAGGACTCAAGCCATCCGGCATGGGGCCCAGCTCTGGTGCTGGAGGTTTGAAGTCTGTCACACCAACCTCCAGGAGCCCCATATCTTCCTCTTCCGAGTCACCTGGAAAGACAAACGGGAGGGTAGCACAGCTAAGGTGGGGGGTGGCACCTCCTGCCCGGGCCCAGGAGATGAGAACCACTCAAAGAGCCCCGAATCAAACCTGGGAACGGCTGCCCCTGAGACCAGTGGGTCAGCTCCAGCTCCAGCTCCCAGGCTCCCCATGGTCCTCGGCTGCTCCCCAAGAGCCTTTGGCTGGGGGAGCGGGAGGGAGTTGGAGGATGAGAAAACAGCACCCCACAGGGCCACTGTCCCCGCCGAGACCTGCCCACTCTGCCCGCTCCAGCCTGACATAGGCCAGCCACTCATGTCCCCATCACTGGGCACTAAATATAGTTTTCATCTGGATGCCAAAAGGGGGGGGAAGAAAATACAGCCCAAGAAGAATCAACCCATCGGCTTTTCTCTTTCATTTTTAAAAATGCAAAGATGCCCCCAAAGAGAGCAGGCTTAGCTGGGTGTGACAGGGACTCCAGTCTACTGGGGCTGGGCTCAGCCCACGGCAGAAGGAGTCTGACAGCAACCAAGGCCCTAAGGAGAAAAGGAGTCCTGGTAGGATGCCGAAGAGTTGTCCTCCCAGGCTCTGAGACCCCCATGAGGTGAGCCCCTGCTATTCAGAGGCTGCAGGGCTCATGGCAGCCACGGAAAGCAGGAAGCGGGAGACAGAGAAAAAGAGAAGTGGTAGCCAGTCCAGCTGCCGGAGAAGCAGGACACCCAGTCGGCCCTTACCTGAGCAGGACACAGAGGAGGAGGAGGAGGACGGGCAGCGAATGACAGCATGGGGGTGAGGGTGGGGGTGGTGAAGGCCCTCCTGCCTGGCCCACATATTGCCTCGGGCATCACGCATCCACCCCAGCCGCCGGCACCGAGGCTTCCTCTTCCCCCACGAGCTGCTGGGTAACATTCTTGCCCTGTGATCTGAGCCGCCCAGCTATTAATAACGCCTCTGGGGGAGGGTCATTTTAGGCCCAGGGCTAGTGGGCGGAGTGGAGAGGGTGTCCCAGAAACATCCAGCCTGTGTACTCCCTTACAGGAGCCAGTGCCCCCCACCGGTAGAGGAGGCATGGGGTGATTGGCTTAGCCAGTGTTAAAGTGTTACGTCTACGAGACTGGGTGAGGTCCCAGCTGTGAGGCCAGAGAGACTGGGCAGGACCCAAGTCAGCATGATGCCACCCTGGCATCAAATGCCACCAGGGCTGACAGTTGTCAAGAACAATGCCTACTGTGCAGGGCTCTTTTGGTGTGCAACATGGAAATCATCTCCTTGGCCTCAGGAGACAGGAACTGTTATTAGTCCCGTTGCATGAAGGAGGAAACTGAGGCACAGAAGAGCAAAAATGCACAATTTCCAAGAGACTGGAGGCGCTATAATTCTCCTTGGCTTGCAGCCACGTTCCCTCTACACATCAGTCCATGTATGAGGCCAGCGGAAGGTACTCCCCGGATGAGGCCGCCTCCCACCCAAGGTCTGGCACCCTCAGAGTTCTGCCCAGACATCACAGGCCATTCACCTACTCTCCTACATCTTTGTCCCCCTGTACTCTTGCCTGTTGTCCCCAAAGATGTAACATGTCACCAGTGCTGGGCCTTACTGGGAACATTTTGAGGACCCCAGTCTGGACATTATCTGGAAGAGAGGATCAGTGAGTGCCCTGGTGGGCATCAAAAAACAAGAGGTGGAGACCTGAGTGGGGGCTCGGGAACTGGGTTATCTCGGAAGAGTGGCCAGGGCTGGGAGAAGAACCAATGAAACGGCTGGGCAGGTGAGCATGTGGGCAGCAGAACCCTCACCTCCTGCCAGTGGCAGGTCCCAGGCAAAGCCTTGGGTTGGCAGGTGCAGGAGGCCTGTGCAAGCCAGGAAGGCCCAGGCAGCCAACACGAGAGTAACAAAAAGGCACCACAGGACCCTCGCCACCTGCGTCACTTCCCCAACCAACCCTCCCCACAACTACCCATATGACTCACCCCAGATGCTGAAATGCCGCCTCATCAGAGGGCTGCAGGCTCTCAGCACACCCCATACAGCCCTTCCTTGCTCCCTCCCCGCCCCTCCCCCCGCCCCCCCCCCCCGCGTTTCTCTCACCCTCGCGTCCCCTCCCCCGGCCCCCCCCCCCCCGGCTATATTGTTCTCCCAGAGCGCCTACTATGACTGGACATTATATTCCCTATTTGCTCACACTTTCGCCTCCCATCACTCCAACCAGAGCATTAGCTTTGCCGGAATCCAGGGCAGAATTCATCGCCACTCCACTCACAGCTGTATCCCGGGACTGTGGGCTCCCATCCTTAGTAGCCCACAGTAGACCGTTTGTTGAACGAGTAAATGGCCACTTGATCAGATCCAACCATGGGAGGGACACTTCTCTCTAAAGCCCTGGTGACCCTGGTGTCTTTAAGGGCAAGGGCAAGCACCCAGTCAGGCCCTTAGAGCCACACTGACCCGGCCCTGACCTCTCACCTCAGCCTCTATCACCCCCATGCCTCTGTGTCCTCAGGAAAGTCTGTGACCTCTCTGTACCCGTCCCCTCATCTGCAGATTAGCGATACGATGCCCCTCCGCACTCGGTAAATGTTGACCCTCAACGCCTTTGCGCATGCTCAACCTTCGCCCTAGAGTTCCACCCTCCTCTGCCTTATAACCATTCTTCTGCCTCACCTTTCACCTCTACCCACGCTCATCTCCACACTCCCCCAAGGACCTAAAAGACTAATGTCAGTCTGATCCAAGCCCTACTGCACCTGGAGCCCCTGGAAGAAATTCTAGTAGGTTCACTGAAGACAATGTTTAGTAGGTATTCAGTAAGTAGTGGTGAGATGAAGATGGACAAAGAACATTCTAGATAGAGTCAGGTAAACCAGGAGGCAGGAGGGAAACAGCCTTAGCCATACATGGAAGGGAGGCCCCATGGCTCACAGAAGAGACTGGCCGTGCCAGTCAGAGGTGTGGGAAGCAAGCTGGAACTAACCCAGACATTTGGGATTCAGTTCAGAAAAGGCCAGGCACTGGCAACATCACCCCCCACCCTGAGTCATTGCTGAGTGCCCTGCTCACCAAGGACGTCTTTCCTATGCAGAAAGGAGACTTTACGCATGACGGCCATCCGTGTCTTCTCCAGCCCATCCCTGGTCCCGCTCTTGGCGGCCTTCATGAGCTGGGTCATCTGAGCAAAGGCAAAAGGGGCTCATCAGAAGCTGAGGAGAGCTGGGGATTCCTGCCTTCAAGGGACCTCAGCCCAGACATCAGAGCCAGCCAGTCCTGTTCCATCCATTCTGGATAGGTGAGCAGCAGAGGCCAGAGATGCAGGGAGAGAGATGTGCTCATGCTCCAGGGTCCATGGCAGGAGAGGGCCTGACCTCTTCCCTCTACCTAAGGAGGTTATGGGATGGGAAAAGGGCCAGGTCTAGGTTCAAACCCCAGCTCTAATACTCCTCAGCAAGTAGACATCTCTCTGAACCTCGGACAGAAGCATACAGGCTACCTTCCCAGGTGAGCAGAGACTCAACAGGCCAGCTCTGGGAAGGTTCCTGAAGGCTGACCCCCTCCCTGCCTAGCCAGGTGAGGAGCCCCACCCCTCATCTGCAACAGCCAGGTTGAAGCCTCTGCCCACAGGGAGGGGAAACTGAGGCCACAGGATGCAGAAGCCACGCCCAGTGCTGCTAATAAAGCAAGCCAAGCAGGCCTTGAGGTGAGAGGACCGTGACATGCTCAGAGTGGGAAGCAGACATCTGCCACTAGGACCCTAAGAGGAAAACTGCTGTCCCTGTGCCCTGCCCTGCCCCAGCCCCAACACTTTCAACACCACCAGCATTCGCTATCAGAATGTTCCACAAGGGTTGGGTATCCGCACTGTCCGATATGGGGCCCACATGTGACTAATAGGCACTCTGAACATGCCGTGTGACTAAGAATTGGAAATCTTAATTTCATTTCACGGGAAGAGCCACACGGCCATGGTATGGATGTTCCATGAAACCCCCTCCTTCCTCAGACTCTGATGAAGATACAAATCTGGTGAGGGTTCCCCTGGATTCACTGGCCTCACTTCTACCTCCAGCAGCTCTTTGACTCCCAACTGAAGGGCTACACACTTTTCTTCATGGGGTCTGAGTAAGGACAGACAGAGAGCCTGGGGCAGGCGGGCTGAGAGCCTCGGGGGTTAGAGCCTGGGGGAGTTGGGAGCCTGGAGGGCTGAGAGCCTGGGGGAGCTGAGAACCTAGGGGGTGGGCTGAGGCTAGAGAACTAACAGAGTGGTGGCTTTTTAGGAACAAGACCGGCTTTCAGGAAACAAGGCAAAGAGGAAGTGGGTGCCCACCCCTTGCTGTAGCCATAGCTATGATTTTTGGTCTCTTGGTAGGAAGGGTCATAAGTGCCTTTGAAAATCTAATGCGGAGGGGGCTGGAGAGATGGCTCAGAGGTTAGAAGCACTAGCTATTCTTCTGAGTTCAAATCCCAGCAACCACATGGTGGCTCACAACCATCTGTAATGAGATCTTGTGCCCTCTTCTGGCATGCAGGGATATGTGTAGACAAAACATTGTATAAGTAATAAATAAATCTTTAAAAAAAAAAAAAAAAGAAAGAAAGAAAGAAAAATCTAATGGGGGAATAGACGTCAACCCCAGAAACTGCACATGGGTGAACCTCTCTTCTAGGACACATCCAACTAGGGGGGATTATACCCTAGATGGAACCATCAATAAGCCTATCCTCAGAATCCCTCAGTGTGGCCTTCAGGGAATCATCAGAGCCCTTTCCATTTGGTATTTTTCTGAACCAAGATGAACAGCAGGTGAACACCCTAGAAGGTTCCCTGAGTTGGCCTGGCATGTGCACCCTTCCATACAGTGCAAGCTGGGCCACAGGCCCAAGTGTTCTACCCTCCATGGGCTCCTGGCTCCTCTCTTGCTCCCTTCTTGGGTCACGACCTTCATGGGTGTCTGCTGGGGTCCCTCCCTGTCCTCCTGCTGGCCCTGGCTCTGCTGCAGTGGGCAGAACGGTAGGATTGACAGCACTCAGACCCTGGAATGACCAGACTGGAGCCCAGCACTGCTACTGACTGCCAGGGTGACCACCAGCCACTCCCTACTCTCCTGGCACTAAATGATAGTGGAAAGACAGCCATCTCTGGGTGCCACAGGGACCGTACAATAACAGTGGCAACCATCATTAAGCGCATAAAGCCAAACATCACCAAGTACCTTACAGGCCTCATCATCCGGTCTCCACATCCACCCTGGGGCCGCTACTACTTACAGCAAAGAAATAGAGACTCATTGAAGCCAAGGGGTCTGCCCAGGGTCACTCAGAGGGTAAGCAGTGAGGCTGGGATTGAACCCAGATCCACAGAGCTCTACAGCCCATGCTGTGTGGTGCTCAATTAAGGCCATCTACTGCTGTCAACGGCATTCCCCAGAAGCCTAGTCCTACTATACAGCACAAGCTGGTCTTGAATTCCCAATCCTCCTTCCTCAGCCTCCCAAGTACTGGGATTACAGGCACATGGCTGCTAGGTCTGGCCAGGAACCTGCATTTTTAAAAAGGAGAACCCCAGGTCATTCTAGGGGCTCTTCGGCTTGAAACACCACTGGGTGTTCTTGTGGTTCATTGGCATCTCTCTGGCAGGTGTGGGGGAGGTGGGGTAGGGGGTCTACACAAGAACCAGGAAGTGGAAGGAACAGCTGGCTCATGGGTTTGCCCTTCTGCAGTGCAGATGTGAGGTGCAGCCAGGTCCCAAGTATCAAGGGTGGCCTCCCCAGGCTCACACCCACCCTCCTCTGTGGCCCAGCAGGAAGGCCCCTGGGGCCAGGAGTGAGGGACAGACAGTACCTTACAATCGCACTTGAGCTTCAGCTCCTGCATGTCTCTACCCCCAACTCTCAAAGCCAAGATGTCTCTCTTAGTCCTGACGTATCTCTCCTTTAGCCTAGTCAGGTCTGGAGAAAGCTGGGGCCCCAAGCGGCCAGGCAGAAGGAGAGCAGGCGAGAAGAGCAGGCGGGACAGCGAGGAGACAAAACACAGACAACAGGGGAAAAGGAGACTCAGGTCACGTGGCAGACGGACAATCGGGGCAGGCAGATGGAATGGCAGTCTGGGTGCATCCAACTGGAACCTGCACCTACATTTCCAGCCCAGCATGCCAGGCAGCTGAAGCTGGGTCTCTGCTGCGGGTTTCCCAGCTGCTGGGCAGCAGAATGGGGAGGGAAAGAGCCCAGGCCTCCCTCTCCTGGCGGAATGATACTTGGATGACACTGACTGTGTCTTCTCTTCACCCCAGGCCTGACGATGAAACTTTTAACATGGAAGGCTGACAAGGGATGGGTGGGCTGAACAACAGGGTGGGGACAATGAACAGGTGGGCAAAGGGATAAGTGGTTAGATGGATTGATGGACATGTGCAAGGGCCCATGGATGGATGGATGGGTGGGTGGGTGAGTGGATGAATAGATGGATGGATAAGTGGATGGAAAGATGGGATGGGTGGGTGGATGGATGGATGGATGGATGGATGGATGGATGGATGGATGGATGGGTGGATGGATGGATGGGTGAGTAGATGAATAGATGGATGGATAAGTGTATGGAAAGATTGGTGGATGGATGAATGAGTGGGTGGGTAGATGGATGGATATGTTGATGGATGAGTGGATGGATGGATGGATGGATGGATGGATGGATGGATGGATGGATGGATGGATGTGTGGATGTGTGGGTGGGTGGGTGATAGATGGATGGATGGATGGATGGATGAGTGGATGGGTGGATGGATGGATGGATGGATGGATGAGTGGATGAGTGAATGATGGATGCATAAGTGGATGGATGAGCAGGCAAACAAATGGATAGGTAAGCAATTGGCTACATTTGGTTGAGTAACTATAGCTGGACAAATGGATGTTGGAGAGACAGATGGATGTCCAGAGGCAGTGCTGAGCTGATAAATACTTACCAACTAGCTCCCAGGGGTACAAGCCTTGTGTCTTGGTATCTCCACAGTATGAAACCCCCAACCCTGGCCAGCCACATGCTAACAAAGTAGCACCATTGAACATCGATTTGTAATGCAGACAAGCTAGTCCAAGTTCACCCCAGCATTCCACTGGAGGAAAAGGTGAATGGGTGGAAGAGAGGGAAAGAAGGAGAGAGGGAGAGAGGGAGGGAAGGAGGAAGGGAGGGAGGGAGGGAGGGAGGGAGGGAGGGAGGGAGGGAGGGATGAACAGAAGGAGGGAGGGGCCACAGCATGAAAGCATGAATGGTGATGACTGGTTTACATGCTATCTGGAGAATGGCCAGACAGAAAAAGCAGACATTTAAATACAGGGCCTATGTGAGCCACAAGGGCATCTGATGAAGCATGCAAATGACAGAGACAATGTGCACTTCTGGACAGAGAGACTAACAGTAAGATGGAGCAGGGACTCTGCAGGAAGGTGGGCAAACACGCAAGTCTGGGCTCCCCACTTACGAGCCAAGGAAGTCTCTGAACCTCTCTGAGGTTGCAGTTTTCTCGCTGGTAAAATGACCATGAGACATTCTGGACACCTAGCTTCATAGATGGATGAGAGCATCATCAGACATCCCATGTAAAGCCCAGAGCTTAGTAATGATTCAAAGCAGGAGCCACTGGCATCCCATCTCTCAGTAAGTCCTCTGTATTCACTAAATGGATGGATCAATGGATGGAGGATGAGTAGATGGCAGACAGACAGATGGATAAGGTCTTCTTACCCATATATGAAGATGAGTCCTGGCCTTGCCATTCACTGGCTGTGTGACCCCCACCACGTCTCCTAACCTCCCTGAGCTTCACTCATCAACGTGAAACTCTTTCTGCCAGCTACACTGGCCATTCACTCCCAGCACACTGGGCAGCAGGGGGCTCTGTCCTGGGCCCTGTTCAGCTGCGGCATAAAACCATCAAGCCCCTTGGCCTTCTGGCCCCTTCCCTCTCTGAGGGTCAAAAGACTAGGGAAGCATTAGCATCCAAGGTCACTGGCTAAGCTGAACAGAAGGAGACTGAGACCATAGTAGATGCTTCTGTAATGAGCCCACCCTTCCCAGACTACCCTAACTGGATCACAGTGACTGGTCACAAAGAAGTCACAGGCAGAGAGAGAGGGTCTCATGGCAGCCCTCCTCATGCCCAGAAAACACCCGCTGACCCTGGTGGCCAATAGAACAGTCACTTGGGGACCAACAAAGCTCAAGGTAGCTGCTCACACCTGGGTCACACCTGAGAAGGTCTGTTTACAGATACTTTGGTCCATTTTGGGGGCTGGAGTTGGTGGGCCTGGGCATCTTAAAGCAGGGAGTCCACTGGCTAGCCTATTGCTGGGGTTGCCGTCAGACTCCAAGGACAAGATAAAATGCTTCTCCAGATGCCTGCCATCCAGAGCTCTGCAGCACACACAGCACACGTGCAAGCAACAGGGGCCTTGAAACACACAGTGGCTGCAAGGCCGGGCAGAGAGCAGGGGCCCCCAGCAGCTCAGGAGGGTGAAACTCCACAGGCAGTGCTTGGCAGCAACCCTAGGCAGAGAGAGCAGAGAGAAGAAGCCACATACACACCCCCATCTCCCTGGGAACCAGCCATTAGCAAACACGCAGGCCTTAGCAGATGGATAGAGAAAAGGCCCTCCTGTTAAAAATCCCTAAAAACTGCACTATGGGAGTTGTTGAGAAAGACAACAAAGCACCATCCAACTTCTACCCCAGAGTGAGTTTGTTAAGGGGTACAAGTTCCCAGCAGGCCACGGATCCTACTCCAGGCCAGGCTACAGAGTAGGAGAAGCCCACTTCAGCACTCCTTAAAGTTGTGGGGGCCACTTGCACCCTCTGCGGTCAGAGGGTTAAAAGGCAAGCTCTGAGCCAGGGTCCCTGGGAGCAGACCCCTGGCACCTGTGATGTCAACCAGCTCCCACCAAGACTCTTGATGTCATGTAAGGCTAAGGCCTGCTGTCGGGTGGCACAAGTCTGCCATTTCCACACTCCTTCCCTCAGAGATCCCGAAGTTCCCTCTCAGATCCCTGTCAAGAAGGTAGGAGTGAGCCAGGTGTGGTGACGCACACCTTTGATCCCTCTGCTAGGTAGGCAGAGGCAGGCAGATCTCTGAGTTCAAGGCCAGCCTGGTCTACAGAATGAGCTCTGGGACAGCCAGGGCTATACAGAGAAACCCTGTCTCAAAAACCCAGAGGAGGAGCTAGTAGTGGCCCTGAGTGGTGAGGAAGGACCACAGGATGCCCAAGGCACAATAGTCTACTTGTCACCATCCAGAGCAGCAGAGTCTGACAAACCCTGATCTCTACAGAGAGGTGACTCAGGGAATTGGGGGGCCTGTGGTACAACACCTCTTCTCTAAGGGAGCATATCCTACCCCTTCTGAAAACAGGAAACACAATCACAGGCCAGCCTGGGCTGTCTCTCTGGCCCACAGGCATCAAAAGTCCTGCCCCCAACTCTCACCTGGCTTTGCAAGCCCTCAGGCTTGTCCCATTGGTCCCCCACACATGTCAGGCATGCTGCTGGACAGGACCCCTCATCTCAACAGAAAGGCATTTTTATATATATTGTTTTTTTCCTAAGATAGGATCTCATATAGCCCAGGCTGGCCTCGAACTTCCGAAGTAGCAGATGACAATCTTGAACTTCTGATCCTCCTGCCTTCACCAGGCCAGCGTTGGCACTGCAGGTGTACACCACCACACTCAGTTTATGAGGCACTGGGGGTGGGAGCCTTAAGCATTCTACCGACTGAGCCACACCCCTAGTCCTTATTATCAGTCTTAACAAACTATGTCATACACAGCATCTCCTCCCAGACCATAAAGGTCCACCAAGCCCGGGTCAGGTCTTCCTGGACCCACACTACCCCGCATGACCTAAGATGATGCCCTGGTACACAGTAGGGTCTTGAGAACTCCGCTTGGTGGCCAGTGAGCATTAAGCTCCTTCCCATGGCCTATCCTGAGAAGTCCATGCAGTTGGGCTTGCTCAACACAGGACTGAGTATAGGCTTTCTGGACTATTCCGGCCAGCACTCCTCTCCCGGGGGTGGGTGGGAGTGTACTTGAAACCCAGGAACAGGCAGGAAGGAATACTGTAAGCCTTCCCAAGAAGTCTGTGGATGCAACTGGAGCTAGGCACTAATCCCAGCCAGTCTGGACCCCACCCACCCCCATGTCTAAAGAGAGACCCCTGTCACCTCTGGTCAGGCAGGACCCTTAATCGTCACCCACTGAATCTCAGTCTCAGCATGGGACATGAGAGCAGTAGGAAGAGCACAGGAGAGGAAGAACCAGATCTCCACCCCAGTGGCTCCTCGTGAAACCGCAGGCAGGCAGAAAGCAGATGCCCGGCCAGGGCAGCTCCAGTGCAGGTCCCTGCTCACACTCCCCCATCACCTGTCCACTCCCAGGGCAAATGGTACTGTTTGGGTCTGAGGATGTACCTGGTAGGGCCGGAAAACCGAGTTGAATGAGCCAATGACCAACTCTAATCACTTGGCTGGGCTTCACAGACCACTGTGTTTAGAAGAATTCTGAAGACCAATCTAAGCCCATGAACATCATGAGCAACTGACCTACCTAGTCTGCATAGAAATGCGGGAGACAGGGGAGTACCTGCCTCCATTCCAGGTCCTCCACAGCCAAACAGGGGATCCCAGGTGACTTCCTAACTTGGGATGATAACCCAAGCCCCTTGTTGGAAACTGATGGTGCCCAGATGGGGGTCTAGTGCCCGGCCCTCACCACCCAATCAATTCCTGAAGGAGTATGGGTGCCCGGACCTTGAGAGATATCCCCCAGGCTCCTCACCTTGGGCTGGAAGGATCCCCGGTGCTTGGTGGGCTCTGCCTCTGGCTTGGCCTCCTCCCCTGAGTCCTCACTGTAGCTCTCAAACTCGCTGGAGCTCCAGCCTAGGTCCTCAGCCTCACGCGGGGCTCCAGCACGATGTACGTCTTCGTAAAGTAGGCCCCGCTCTGCCCCTGCCAACCAGGGACAATCTGGTGAGCTGGAGGCCCCAGCTACCCAGATCTGGAACCCCAGTGGGTAAAGGCATAAGAAAGGGAAGAAGGACGGGGCAGGTGTGCTGGTCTGGCCCCAGACTCAGTTCCACTTCCTCAGAGACAGTGCCAGCATGTCCTCCACATTTCTATGAAAGAAGGGCCTGAGAACAGGGTGCTCACTCTGCGGCATCTTTTCAGGAGAGAGAGGGAACCTCAGAGTCTAACTGGAACCCTAGCATGTTCCTGGGTTGCTGGAGACTTCTAATGCATCAATGGGAAGACACAGGAAGGGGCTGGACTTCCTTAATGCTGTATCCCTCCCATGTGGTCCACGTGGTCTGCAAGGGTCCAGGAGGGGGCACAACTGGCCTAGAGTCCAAGAGAAACCTTCACTTAAGACCACAGGAAATGCTTAGACTGAGAAGTGGGGACAATAAGTTGTGTCCTGTCTCTAGAGGGGCAGAATTCAACTGGGCACTCGTGTGCATGCCTGTGTGTGTGTGTGTGTGTGTGTGTGTGTGTGTGTGTGTGTGTGTGTGTTCCTTAGGCGCTGTCCATCTTGTTTTTTGAATGTGGATCTATCACAAGGACCTGAGGCTTGCCAATTCGACTAGGCTGGCTGGCCAGCAAGCCCGAGGGAGCGACCTCTGCTTCCCTAGCTGTGGGACTACACCATGCCCAGCATTTTTATATGGGTCCTGGGGATCAAACGTAAACCCTCCTGCTTGGTGACAAGCACTTCACCTCCAGTCATGGGGAGGTTATTTTTAAGCCAAGATGTTAGTGACTAAGGTTTCCAGGATAGAGCAGCAGGCCACCCTGGCTGTGACCTTGAGAAGGAGAGGCTGGGTGTGTTATTTCTACATTGGATACTCCCACAGCTATTGTCCAAGGAGACAGACCCTAGATCCTGGGGACGCCTAGAAAAAGACCCATTGTGACACCTGAGGACAGAGATGACCTGGGTCACATCATCAACTGCTTGATCTTATTCAGGTGAGAAATCAACGTGAGGGGCCCGGTCAGTCACTGGAACTGCCCAGCTTTGAGACGCACCCCTATGAACCCCTGCCTCCTAGCTCCATCAGCTATCTTCCCAGGATCCAGTGAGCTGCAAGCAGATAAATATGATCGAAGCCCAGCCCAGACCTGCTAAAGTGACATGCACGTCCCTGGCCCATCGGTCCCTTTTCTTGGGACAGGAGACAGGAGACTCTCAACAGCCCTCTGGCCTTGCTAGTGTCTGTGTGCTCCCCATGGTACTGTGTATTGTCCAAGGATGGCTACTGCTGCCCAATCAGACTAAGGGCTACTCAAAGCAGGGGTGATGTTTCCCAAGTAGGTAGGGATCCCCCTCCCCAGAAACAGACAGAAAAATATAATTTTTAAAAAGTCATCCTATATTCAAATTCTAGCTGTGTGATCTGGGGCTTGGGGCTTGACCTGTCTGGTACACATGGAACCACAAACCCCACCCTGCCTATCTCAAGGGGTTGTGTTGACTCTGTAGGAGAATCAAATGTGCTTCATCTGTCAAAAAAATACCACCCAGATCCTCCTGGGAGAGGGCCGGAGCACTGGACTTGAATTCCAGCCTGGCCTCTAACGTCTCTTCATCTGTAAAATGGAGACATAATATCCCTAATCACAGGTTACATGACAACATGTAAAGGGTCAGCCTGGAGCAATGATGTGTGCCTGTAATCCCAGCTGACTTCAGAGGCTGACGATGGAAGATGAGTTCAAGGCTAGCCTCGGCTACATGGCAGGACCCTGTCTCAAAGCACCAAGGGTCTGAGATATATAGCTCAGGGGTAGAGTGCTAGCAAGCACAGGGTCTTGGCTTTGGACCACTTTGTGTGTGTGCCTGTGTATGCTTGTGTACATATGTGTGTTCACATGTGTGTATGTATGTGCACATGTGTACACATACATGCACATGTGTATTGAGCAGCCTGGCTTAATGTATCTCAGTCCCCCAACACACACACACACACACACCACCACCACCACCACCACCATCACCACCTGACCCTCTTCCATCTTCAACCCAGAGCCTTTGGGGACTCATGGCTTAATGTGATCCTCCCCAAGACCCCAAACTTTGTCCTGCCCAGTTTGCCCAGACCTGAGGTTATAGCGAATCTCTGCTTCTGTCTGCAGGAGTGTGAAAAGGTGGGAACAGAGGGCACTGGGGACAGAAGGAAGCGGGAGAGACCCTCCTAAGCATGGTTCTCCCTCCCTGTCCCATGGAAAGGCCAGGAAGGAAGCCAGAATAGGCCATACCGGGCTGATGGGCGTCTGGGCTCTCACAGGGGACGTCGTCATAAATCACATCTTCATCCAGGGCGGGGAAAGTGAATCGGTCAACTGGTGACAGAGGGGAGAAAGGTCACCCAGGTGGCACATGATGACAGCCACAGAGGACCAACCAGCTGGTGTCCATCGTGCGTCCTGACTTTCACCACTGCTTTTCTCTGGCCTACTTCTCAGGGCCCACCACAGACCCCAACTTGCCTCCCAGTTACCCACAGACCTCCACCCTGGCCACAGCACCTGCCGGGAAGCCCTACACTGATGGCTAGCCCCAGGATGGGGACTCTGTCCTGACCTCTGGGCCTCCTAGAAAGGTCCTAACCCCTAAGGGATGCCATCCTGACTCCTGCAGTGTCCAGAGCCTGGCCAGGCTCTGTCCCTGACACCCCCTTCTTCCTCCCACCCATCCCACTCTCCAGGGGGTCCAGACTGACCACCCCTCTCCTGGATGGTTATGACGGTCCTCACTAGTCCCGCCCCTCCCCCTTTGTCTCACTCTCTCACCCACCCCGGTGAAGTGATGAACCACAAGTGTGATCCTACCGTTCACCTTTGGCAGAGGTGCTGGAGGAGCTAGGGAGCTGGCAGCCCGCCTCATCCCTAATGAGCCATCACGCTAACATGAGCCACGGGGTACTTCATCCCCTGGACCCTGGCTTGTACAGAAGCTGCCACTCTCGATTGTGTGGGAACCACCTGCTTCTGAATGTGGGTCTCCTCGCAGAGGGCCTGCCTCAGTCACCAGGGAGCTAACTCTGGCCAGCCTCTTGCTGGAGCCTCTGAGAGCAGGGGGACAGCTGGATTAAGGATCTAGGACTCTGGTGAGCAGTGAGTGGGCAGTCCACTACAGACAGCCACTAAGTCTGTGGTAACCCTCTAAAGATGAATGTCCCCTTGGCTCTCAAGCACCCATGCCAGCTCTTGGCCTAGAGACTAAGAAACAATCTTAGTTCTATCTGGGATGGGTGGCAGATGAGGGGGCGGGGGGCGGGGTGAGTGGGGAGCAACTTACTGCGACGTGAGCTCTTCCGCTTCCAGCTGGAGCGCCGAACCCCAGAGAAAGCTGCGCCCACAGCATCCCCATTGCTGACCACAGCGGGTGCCCTGCAGAGAGATGGTTCAGTGAAACTTCAGCCTTCTCGCCACACTGGAAGGATGGTTTAGGGTTAGGCCCTCAGGTCATCTAAGCTAGCCTCCAAAAAAAAAAAAAAAAAAAAAAAAAAAGAAAACCTTGGCTCTGATTCAAGACTTTTTTAATTCATTTCTTAAAGATTTATTTATTTATTTTATGTATGAGTACTCTATCTGCATGTATGCCTTTATGCCAGAAGAGGGCACCAGATCTCATTACAGATGCTTGTGAGCCACCATGTGGTTGCTGGAAATTGAACTCATGACCTCTGGAAGAGCAGCCAGTGACCTTAACTACTGAGCCATCTCTCCAGCCTCCTGGTTCAAGACTATGAATGTTACAAAATGTTTTTACTGTAGTACATAGAGTTCTCTGTTCTTATAAAAATATACTGTTGGGGGCTGGAGAGGTGGCTCAGAGGTTAAGAGCACTGACTGCTCTTCCAGAGGTCCTGAGTTCAACTCCCAGCAACTACATGGTGGCTCACAACCATCTGTAATGAGATCTGGCGCCCTCTTCTGGCATACAGGCATATATGCAGACAGAACACTGTATATGTAATAAATAAATAAATCGTAAAAAAGAAAAAAAAAGTTAAAATTTAAAATAAATAAATAAATAACAATATACTGTTTCGTCATGGAAAGCAAAGACTTCATTTGCCCCTACCCACATTCTTCAGCACCTAAGTATCAGAACATTCTGTCTTTGGGATTGGATTATGTTCGAATGTTTGATTTTAAAAACTGCTGAGTTGAATTTCATTTAAATAAAATCACGATATGAATTTTGATCTGAGATCATCTTTAACAGTCCCTGAGATGGCTTTAAACATTCTTCTGCTGTTTTGAACTGGGTATCTATGTGAAACTGCAGAGAGGTCTCAGCGCTGATGATCATAAAATCAAAACAGCCAATCAACTGTGAGGAACAGTTGCCTTGTGTGCTGCTGCATCCAGTGTTTACCGGAGATTTAAATTTTCATAACAACTAAACAAGCACGCCCACCTCATTAGTATGCAAAATCTGCTTATGTCTTTAACCATTGTAAAATTGTGTAAAATGACACAATCCACTGAGGGGTTGTTAAATACATGTCTAAATGATCCATCGTTGCTAAGTGTGTAGTACGTGTACCTATTTAATACACCTATGCGTCCGAGGCTGGATATAAGTTTCTCGGGTGAGAAGGGGTCATGAATTGGAAAACGTTTAAAGAGTTTTAACCCAGTGTCCAGGCTGGGAAACAGACTCCCTCACTTACTCAGACCACTGGGCTAATTAGAGGGCCACTAAACACAAGTCTGTCTGCTGTGAGGACTACGCTCTCCCCACACCATTCAGAAGCTGAGGTTGAGGGCAAGTGAGGTGGCTCAGTAAAGATGCTTGCTGCCAAGTTTTGACGGCCTGAGTTTGATTCCCGGGACCCACACAGTGGAAGGAAAGATCCAACCTCCTTAAGTGATCCTCAGACTACATACCCATACACACACACACACACACACACACACACACACACACACACTCATACACACACACACTCATACACACACACCCATACACATACACACACACTCATACACACACACCCATACACATACACACACACTCATACACACACACACCCATATACATACACACACTATACATACACATACCCATACACATACACACACACACATACACACACACACTCATACACACACACTCATACACACACACACCCATACACATACACACACCATACACACACACACCCATACACATACACACACACACATACACATACACACTCATACACACACACTCATACACACACACCCATACACATACACACACTCATACACACACACACACACCACAAATACATATACAAACAAAAAATACAAATAAAAATCTCTAAAACATTTTTAAAGCTGAGGCTTGCACTTAAATCCTCACCTGCTCCTCAGCCCCACTACATCACACAATGTCCTACCCTATCCTACCTGTTGTGATGGTTTGGACGAGATTGGCTTTCATAGGCTCATATATTTGCATGCTTAGTCCCCAGATGATGAGCTGTCAGGAAAGACTAGGAGGTGTGGCCTTGTTGGAGGAGATGTGTGTCACTGGGGGTGGGCTTCTGAAATCTCAAAGACATGCCAGGCCAAGTCTCTTTCTCTGCTACTGCCTATGAATTAGGATGTAGCTCTCAGCTACTACTCCAGCACCATGCATGCTGCCATGCTCTAGCCAAAACAATAACAGGCTAACCCTCTGAAACTGTAAGCAAGCCCCAGTTGAATGCTTTCCTTAATAAAACCTGCCTTGGTCATGGTGTCTCTTTACAGTGACAGAACAGTGACTGAGACAAGAGTTGGGCCCAGGGACGGGAGTATTGCTATGACAGGCCTGACCCTGCTGCATGTTGGCAGCATGTGGACTTCGGACTGGAAAAGCAGTTGAATGCTTTAAGTAGGGCTCACTGGGCCATCCCAAGAGGAGCATGGACAGTGGTGCTGAGGGAGATGGGGACAGTGGGGGCCCAGTACAGAAGTTTCAGAGGGAAGGACTATTAGCGAGTAGCGAG
Organism: Peromyscus aztecus; assembly: GCA_902168405.1. Lineage (NCBI taxonomy): Eukaryota > Metazoa > Chordata > Mammalia > Rodentia > Cricetidae > Peromyscus > Peromyscus aztecus. The sequence goes on along the minus strand of CABHPQ010153660.1, from coordinate 3,191 downwards.
CATTCTTGCAATATTTTTACAAAGAAATGTGGCTGCTTTTTGCCCTTATCAAAAATAATAATAATAATAATAATAATAATAATAATAATAATCTGCCAGAGGCTAAATCAAAGAGTTTTAGATTAATGGTGTTGGCAGAAGAGATTTCAAGACAGCCCAGTACTGACTGTGTCATGTGGTTATTAATGAGCACTCTATGATGAGAAGGAACAAGCCAGTAAGCAGCACCCTCCATGGCCTCTGCATCAGCTCCTGCCTCCAGGTTCCTGCCCTGCTTGAGTTCCTGTCCTGACTTCCTTCTATGGTGAACAGTGATGTAGAAACATAAACCAAATAAACCCTTTCCTCCCCACGATGCTTTTGGTCCTGGTGTTTCATCACAGCGATAGAGAGCCCAGCTAGGACGCCTGTTCAACCATTATTTTTTATAAGGAAGTCAAGAAACAGCGCTCAGCATAGAATCATAGGCACCGGCTAAGTCTCCATCCCTGAGCCCTGGTTTGTGGCCCTGCCAAAGCCCACAGGTTAAAATGCTCACCCACAGCCAGGCAGTGGCGGCCCATGCCTTTAATCCCAACACTCAGGAGACAGAGACAAGTGAACCTCTGAGTTCAAGGCCAGTTTGGTCTACAGAGCACGTCCCAGGACAGCCAGGAGTACACAGAGAAACCCTGTCTCAAGAAGAAG
>CABHPQ010153659.1:25821-40119 GCA_902168405.1 Peromyscus aztecus | reverse complement strand
ACACACACACACACACACACACACACACACACACACACACACACACACTCACTCACACACGTACACTAAAAATTTAAAATTAAAACTACAATGATCCACTGAATAATGGCAAACAGAACTATAAATGTTTAGGAATTTCCTTGTTATTCATTTAATCAAATGACTAATTTTTCATTTCCTTAGTTATGCATCCTCTAGGGGTCCACAGCCAATGCTGCAGTACAATAACCCAAAATGGAAATAGCATCAATGGATGCCCTCCCTCGACTCCTCAACTGAACAAATATAAAGGGAGTCTAGCTGCAGCCACATGGCTGGGTTATAGCTTTACTCATCTGCTTTGTATAGAAGGAAGTAGCAATTTTGATTATGGGTAATGAAGCAGGTGCTGTTATTAAACAAACAAACATATGTTCACTCTTTAGGCTGATATTTCCATTCCATGGTAAAGATCAGATAGCTAATAGCATAATGAATGCATGGACTGAAACTGGGAAATAAAGTATATATGCAGATATATGTATGTATGTGCATATATGAGAACTGATTTCACATTTTTACCACAATTTGCATGCCTTACTTTCATATATTATGTGCTGGTGTGATATATATTAAGAAAGAACCTATATTTTCAAATTCATTTCATGTCAACATACTTATATTTGGAGATGGGAAATTGGGACAGATGGCTATTCAATCTGTATGCAAAATGAGCACATTTCAATGTAATAAGAGGGAGAATACCTGCCAGTAACTCATATTCTAGCTTTCCTTAAGCTTACTAAATACAAAGAATAATAAAAATGTTAATTGTGCTATCATAACAATCATGGTAATTAAAACAAAATAGCAGCAACAGCAACATCCAAGCATACCCTGAATCTAATATTTCGAGTGCTGATAAATGTGTTTTAAAATAGGTTGTAAAAGTTGGAGATATTTTGAGTGATGGTGTGTGAAATGAGGGCTTTGGGGCAAAGCTATTCTTATTCCTTTGTAGAAACCTGAATGATTTCATATCTTCAGGGCTGGAATAACTCCATAATTCAGGCCAAGTGGATTTCACTCCTGCCAAGTCAGTAGGCAATGCTTCCAAGGGTAGCACTCCACTCCCCCTCTCCAGAGGGCAGAGAATATGGATTAACCTATGTGCCACAAATGGTATCAGATGGTTCTCCTGAGCAGAACAGTGACACCGTTCTCCAAATGCACAAATTACTCCTCTCATGGATTACATTTCCTAAAAATTCATATTATTCTTATATTCCTCCTGAGGAAATACTCACAAAAGGCTACATTTCATCCAAAACAATGTAATGAGTCAAAAGGCTTAACAATACCACTTAGATATAGATGCTAGACCTTTGAGCAGAATTAATAATCAGTAATACAGTGATACCTACAACTGACTTAAACATTTTTCACATTCATAAGTTGGTTTGCTGTATCTTATTGTATTTTCACTGTATTTTTTATTAATTTGCATTAATTGTCTAAAGTAGTGAGGAGTTTCCTGCAATACTTTCAAACATCCATAGAATATTTTGACTGTATTTAAATTTCCTCCATTATTAACAGCACGAAAACACTGAAAATGTCAAATATTGTAGCCTACAGGTCTATAATCAAAGAGAATATATGCAAAGATGAACAAGGACAAATTATATAAACATGCTATGAACTCAACTATTGTTTTGCTTTTGTGTCCTTAGAAATACATATTTACAAATTGGAGAACTGGTTATGAAATCCCCAGGCTATTAAAATTTTTTCACCTTTAACATAAGAAGCTGGAGATTTTGCTTCATGAGTGAAAGCTCAGAAGACCCAAGTGTGATCCCCAGCACCCACATGGCTACTCACAACTGTATCTAACTCAACTTCCAGGGTCTCTGATCCTTAGTTCTGATGTCTTCAGGCACCAAACACACATGTGGTGCATATAAATACATACAAACAAAACACTCATTCACATAAGAAAATAAAATACATAAACTAAAGATCAAACTTAAAATAAGAGCCATACACATATCTGATTGCATGATACTTGAAGGAGTAAACAAAAACATTTAGTTGGTTCTTCTGCCACAATACTGTAACTTTATAGAAATGAAATCTAACAGAGACCAATGTGTGTGTGTGTGTGTGTGTGTGTGTGTGTGTGTGTGTGTGTGTGCAATGAAAGATGAAGAGCAGTACAGATATATGGGTATGTGTTAAATTAAATTCTTTGTATTGCCAAAACTCAAATAAAATCAGTGCTGCTTTGTGGTATTATCACAAACCATGTATATTTGTTTGCATAACTAAATTGCCATGAAATTTCTGATCTTTATATATTTATCAAAATACTGTGGAAAATGGTATAAATAATAAATCATTTTAGGTAATCAAGCTTCAATAAAACAGCTCCAAAATTTCAGAAACTTGAACAACAAAGATTAATATTTCCTAATACTGCATACATATTATGAGCAACTATGACTATACTCAAAATCATGGTACTTTGAAGAACAGGTTGAATGAATTACTTGTTACAGAAATCCCAGTATTGCTAGAAAGTGAAAGGATGTGATTATTTAAGACAAACTCAATGATTGTACCAAGGTAAGCAAGAAGAAAATGTCAAGTCTTCTTGCAAAGTGTCTGGGTGTGTGCATATGATGGAAAGATTTGGTTTGTATGGCTAAGCTTAAAAATCAAATCAACACAGATGTGGTCCCTTCCATGAAGCCTGAGTGAACAAGAGTGGTCAGCAGTGTGCCTCCAACATGTGCCTCTTGTATCTGCTGTCCCTTGGCAGAAGCATGTCTTTCAGTTCAGGAATGTTATAAACTCTTTGATGAAATAAATCTGTTACCTCCACTCCTGGTTTCGTAAGGATGTGCAGATCCCACCCCACCATGTTCTCAAGTGGCCCTCTGAGTTCTGGGAGTTTCCTTTTCTATGTATTAACTCCTACAACCTTCATTCTGGTCTCTAGAGCTCACATTATTTTATAGTATATTTCATGACACCACCAAACAGACCTTTTAATATTTGTATGTGTGTGTGTGTGTGTGTGTGTGTGTGTGTGTGTGTGTGTCCTACTTGTGAAATCTTTTCAGAACTCTGTTTCCTTTGCTACAATTTCTAACAATCAAATTTCTTCTCCCACATCCTTTTCACTATTATGTATGCAAAATGATTAGATTTCCTTTTGCATTTAATTTTGCAGACACATGCTATGTCCAGACTAGAAGTGTTCACTATCAGCTTTGATACTCCTGTGCTCTTCAAGGTCAGGTCGCAGTGTTTTTCTATACCATCTCATATATAGTTTGAACATTTTTGTTATTTATTGGTAAGGTTTTCAAATTCCCATTACATAAATTATGTAGCCGTGTGATCCTTCTTATGTGCTGTCCTCTTATTCCCTTCTTCTAGAAATCTTCTCTTTTACCTCATGTTGGCTGTTTATTCACAGGGTTCCAATTTAGGTTCTGTCATTATCAGTAATGGTAACTCACTCTGATGTCCCACAGCTTTCTTTCCATTTGACCCAAAGCCAAATATCTTCAGATCGCCAGTGCACAATCAAAGTTGGTCCAGCAGTCTTTTCACAGGCTCACACTGTTCTCACATCCTCATTTCCCTAAAATACTAAAGGCAAATTCCAGAGTCAAGAACTTTCTGTATGTATTTTTGCAATTCCAGATCATCACTGTCTTCATTATAATCATTTGCTTAATCTCAGATTTAATTAAATCAAAATATACTTCTCTATTCCTGCAACTAGGAAGCCAAGTATAGATAGCTTTATTAGCTTTCACTCTGTTTTATTTTTTATATATAATTTTGGAAGACCTTTCCTTAATTATTTGAAGAGTTCAAGCATTCTTAAGGAAAGTTGATATAATTTCCACATTTAAACTAAAATGAAATTATGAAGTTTTTTCTCTGATTTTTAAGTTCTGGCAGATTCTCATATTATATTTATATTTTTAAAACTTATTTATAAATCTACTTTTTGTGTGTATGTGTGTGTGTTGTGTGTGGTCATGCTCACTAATGCATACCACAGCACATTCATGTTTGGAGGACAATTTGTGGGAGTCGACTCTATCTTTTCAACATGTGGGTTCCAGCAATTGACATCTGGTCATTAGTCTTCTCAGAAAGCTCTTTAAGCCACTGAGCCATCTCACCAGCCAAATTACATAGTATTCATATTATAGCTCTGTTGGTCCATCACACTGTGACTTTTTTTCTCATTTATTTATGACTTCGAGCTTTTCCTGAGTTGTGACATCCTTCCTTTAATCTTTAAACCTCACGACCTTGCTCTCTATTTCACTGGCACAACAGAAGCAACCAAATGCAAACCCTACTTATCCTCAACATGTCTCTATTCCCCTACTATAGCTCTGCTTTTTCTATACTTTGTCAAAGCTGCCTATTTATTATGAAATTCTAGAATTACACTTTGTCCAACTTTATTTAGAGCATAAGAAAATTTATACTCTGAGGATAAAGAGGAGCCACATGAGCAAAGTGTACAATCACCAAGCCAAGCTGCACTGGCAAAAACATATTTTATCATATAGAAATAGAAACAAATAAAAATAGCCAGTTCTAAAGAATAATCTGAAGTAAACTCACTCATATCTGCTATACCTGGAGGAAACATGGAATCACATTCCCAAGTGCAATTTCATGTTTTGAAGAAACTGAGGCCACAAGACCCTTGTCTTGTTTTTATGGAGTTTTCACAGAAGCACTCAGAATTCTCCATTCGTAGACTGTGTTCCAACAAATGATCATGCCATCTGCATAAAGTAATAACTTGACTTTTTAATTTTTTCTTTGTATCCCTTTTCTGTATCTTGATTAACTGTCCTGACTACAGATTTAAGCACAGAGTACAGCAAGTGTGAAGAGAATCATTATTATCTTCTCATTCCAAAGTTTAGATGAAGTGACTTAAGGCTTTTCTTTTTCCTATATCACCTACCATTTTTTCATACAAAATACTTGTTATATCAAAGTATGATCCACTATTCCTAGATTTTTCAAGGGTTATGATAGAGGGATGTTAACATTTGTCAAATGATTTTCCTTCATCTATTAAGATGATTGTGCACTATCAGTTCAATTTCTGATATGTTTTGCATTTATTGTTGGGTGACTGTTAAACAATCATTGCTTTAGCAGCTTGAAAATAATTCAATATTTGGTGAAATATATTACATAAGCTCATTAGCAAGCATCTTATTGGGGATTCTTGTATTTAGGCTACCTAGGAAGTTTCTTTTTCTTTTCTTTTTTTTTTTTTTTTAGCTGACTTGAGCTTGTGGGAGCTCACAGACTCTGGACAGACAGCTAGGGAGCCAGCATGAGAATGACCTAGGCTCTATGCATCTGGGTGACAGTTGTGCAGCTTGGTCTGTTTGTGGGCCCCCTAGCAGTGAGAGCAGGACCTGTCCCTGATGCATGAGGGACTCTTTGGGACCTACTCCCTATGGTGGGATGGCTTGTTCAGCCTTGATGCATGGGGGAGGAGCTTGGTCCTGCTGCCACTTGATATGCCATGCTTTTTTGATTCCCAAGGGAGACCTTACCCCATTGGGATGGACAGGGAGGAGTGAATGGGTGGTAGAAGGGAGAGGGAGAGGAAACAGGAAGAAAAGAGGGAGGGGAAACTGTGGTTTGTATATAAATCATAATTTCCTAAAAGTGCACCTCTGGTTTGTTCTCTGTTATTACTCAATGATAATAAAACACGTTATTTTTCACATCTTAAAATTGGAAAACCTAAAAAATAAACTATTTCCCTTTCCTATCTGTCTCTAACCTATAGTTTTCTTCTCAGTGTCAAAGCCATTCACAAACTTATGTACATCACTAACACAATTCCCCATGCCCCCACAGTGATGAACCCAATGGCAAGTTTCTACTCCTCATTTCATTTTAAACAGTGGAAAACTCTCATATCTTCTCTTTGGTTGAATTCAGAATGCCATGTTGCTTTTGTGGTGTTTTATTCTATCTTTCTGATCTCCTGGTTTTAATTTGTTTCTCTGTTGGATCACTTTTATCTTTCTATATTGTCCTCTAAAACACCTCAAAGGTCAAATGGGAATAATGTTTTTCTCTATAACCCACTTTGGTGCAGGAGGGATTTTGAAGGTACACTCTTAATACTGAATGCTGTTACTATCCACAAGGGTTTTTATTTTATTTTATTTTTACAGAGGCAGTAGGTTAGGAAACTAACAAAGGATGATGATCCAATAGGCTTCACAGGCAACAAGTCACAAGGTGCTGGATTAACGGTTACTCTCGATAATCTAATAATCTAATAGTAGGGTCCTATTGCTGAAGGCAACATTTACTCATGTCATCAAATACAAAGAAACTGCTCAGGTATCTAACCAGAAGCTTTACCCCTACTAAATAGCATTCACAGCCTTGAGGGTTACCCTGATGCTGCTGGGGGAGGAAGGTAATAATCAGTATCATCCAGCTACAAAACTTGGTACCTATACCCTGCTTATAATATACTCTGGTGTAGTAGTGGTACAAATCTTCAGAGTAACCCAGCACTTTGGATTGGACTTAAGGCCCATTCCATGAAATGAAACTCACAGCTGATACAGATAAAGAGGCCAGGAATCTGAGACTAGATAAGTCATGAGTCTTGGGGAAAATCTAATATTTTTATTCTGCCAAACACACATCGTCAAAAAATGGCTCCTAATAACATATACAATACCTACAGGTAAATGAGTGTCTCAGGCAGCACGCATCAGGGAAGTTTCTTTCGTAGACTGGAATTAACATAGAGGTCCTCAACTGAACAATGTGAAGAAATTGAGAGAATTTGGAGCACTTGATCCCAAATAGAATGTCTTCATCAAACCCCTCCCCTCTGGGCTCAGAGATAAAATATGGAAGAGGAGGTGGAGCGGTTGTTAAGAATCAGAGGTGGTGAGCCTGGCGGTGGTGGCGCACGCCTTTAATCCCAGCACTCGGGAGGCAGAGGCAGAGGGATCTCTGTGAGTTCGAGGCCAGCCTGGGCTACAGAGTGAGCTCCAGGAAAGGCGCAAAGCTGCACAGAGAAACCCTGTCTCGAAAAAACCAAAAAAAAAAAAAAAAAGAGTCAGAGGTGATGGATTATTCCAGGGAAATAGTGTTTCTTAGACATGGTTGGAGTGAAACATGTACGACCTCCTGGAGAATGGCAGGACATAGAGGGGGCCCACACATGTGTGGGGTGTTTATCCACCAACCCCACAGCTCCCCAGAGTTTTCTTGAGTGTGAACAGAAGGAAATATTAGGTAGAAGGATTTATTGCGGAGATAAACAGACAGAAAATAAAGGATAGCCTCGAGAGGGCCTGGAACCTTTTCCAACGGGCCCTGTCTCTGCCCCAGGGTATTTATAGAGTCGCCAAGCGGGTGGAGCAAAAGACCCCCCACCCCCAGCACAGCCAAGTGCAGACTATCTCAGACACCTGCACTCAGGCCCGTGGTCCTAATCATCCTCCATGCGAACATGCTGGGTAAAGCCACGAGGAACCTGAAAACGGGCTCCAACACACATGTGCAAGCCAGACAATGTCCCAGAACCGAAGGAGAGAAGTGGATCCAGAATCCCAAGTCTAACCTAGAAGCTATCTGTAACTGCTACCCATGGGCAAAGGGAAAATAATGAGTTTTCTCCAATGGAGTCTCTCTGGGTAAATCAACAACATTTCAGTGTATGGCCATGCCGGGGAGTATTTGCTCAACACAGGATGAACTCAATGGCATGTTCTTGGATTTGTTTCATTTTACTCTATTTATTTATTTGTTTTTATTTATTTATTTATAGTTATTTATTTGTGTGTGTGTGTGTGTGTGTGTGTGTGTGTGTGTGTGTGTGTATGTGTGTCTGTGTGTCTGATTTTTCTTTTGTTTTCGATAATAGCTAAAGTGTTTTCTTGGACTTTTTTCCCTGACAGTTTTCTCTTTTTTCTTTGCATACCCACAACACACAAACACACCACTCAGGCCATAGGAATGCTTACAAAAGGTGTAGTTTCTGTTTTTCCTTCCTTTTTTTTACTACTCTCTGTGGCTGCCAAGATTTACTGTTTGCTTGTTTGGTTGTTTTTCTCTTAAAAATCTAATAAAGTTATCCTTGAACTCCCTTTCAAATCTGTTCTAAAATTCTTTAACGAAGTAGATTCCAAATGAGTGAATCCCTACTTCCTTCGTAATACCAGGTATTTCCCAAAGTTTCTGGAACAATTATAACAAAACAAAACATAACAAATATGAGCGATAATTACTAATAAATGCTATCATAAATAAAGATATAAAAATATTCTTCTGAAATATATAGGTTAATATAGTGAATGGCACTGAAATGATGTTTTTCCAAGAGTCTAACAGATAATTTGACTTTTTTTCATAACGATATTTCTGAGCTAAGCATATGTCTTCCCTTCTTATAAACGTTTTTCTTTAATGTGAATTACTAGGCAATAACATTCATATCAGCTTTTCTTATACATTATCACTTAAATAGTTCTTAAGAAAAACATAATACACTAAAATTTTAAAAAGATATATAATCTAGACTTCTAACAAAAAATAAGTACTAATTTATTTGCATTGTTTCTTGAAAAGACTAAATGGCAATTTCTTGAAACAAATAAATAAAAGGCAATTTCATCTTATTACCCCAATTATGTAAACAGTATTTACAGCTATAAAGCATGCCTTTAAAAATAATTTTCTGCCGGGCGTTGGTGGCGCACGCCTTTAATCCCAGCACTCGGGAGGCAGAGGCAGGAGGATCTCTGGGAGTTCGAGGTCAGCCTGGGCTACCACGTGAGCTCCAGGAAAGGCGCAAAGATACACAGAGAAACTCTGTCTCGAAAAACCAAAAAAAAAAAAAAATTCTGATGAATTGGTATTTAATAATAGCCCTAATATTTGTGTACATGTTAAACTGATTAAAAAAAAACAACACATCTCCGTGTTTTAACTTGTCTGTGGTTTTAAAGCAGTTTGAATATCACAAATCAATATTAATTTGTTTCTGAATAATACTTTGTATATATTTTTTTATCCTGTTTTCAATTCCTTGTCTAAAAAGTGCTTTTACATAATACGAAGTTCATTACATGATGAGAATAATTCCCCAAAAGAAAAAGGAATATTTCTGATTATTTTGTTTTGTTTGGAAAGACCACATTTCTGACAATACCAATGAAGCTCACTTGGTGTAGACTCTGCACTGTGGAGTGAAGAAATTACGTTCAGCACATATTATGTACAATGGACTATACATATGTGTCCCATACATATAAAGATCCAGGTTTATAAGATATGCAGGGACTTGGTTAACTAATTAAAGTGGAGATCCAGTAGAAAACATTTAGTTCATATGGAAAGAATATATTGAAAACCAAGATATTATTATTTCTATTTCTTGCACCAATTCCCTCATTCTTTTAACTGGAGAAAAATGCATAAAATCATAGTTAAAATAGAAAATTGGCCTATCCAGTATTTGATCCTGGCAATATATAGTTGGGTTGCTTTTTATTCTAAACTGAATAAGAGTTCTTAAGTTATTCTGTGTATTTCTAGTTGTTTAGAATAAGAAGAATTATCAACATATTCTGAATCTCAATTATTTTTTGTCATAGGTGACAATTGTGTTTATTCTTAAAGTGGGCCACACTAATCCTTTTATTCCCATGAATAAGAAATGGGGAACTATTTCATTTATTGATACTTGACTTATATAGTATCTAGGAACTTCTTGATTTGATTGCAACCCTAATAAGTCAATGTAATAATTATGTTACAGTATCTTTGGAGGCTACTGAGGATGGATAACAAGGCTCCTTGGGGGCCCAGTTAGGAAATGTTACACATTTCTCAAGCCAGCGTATAGACAAAATCATGCTATCCACTCTTTTCTACTATAAAATATGATTTTATGCCATTACCTTTTGCAATTGTGAAATGATCTCTTTCTTTAGCAAATTATATAGTTGAAATACATCATGATTTTGGTTGAAATTTTGTAATCACTTCTGGGAATTTCCATATGCAAAGAAAAGTGTTTTGAGGGGGCTTACAATTATGTAAGAAATATTTTAGTCTGGTAATATATGAAAATTGGCATAAAGGATTAGATTAATAAAAGCATATACCCATGAGCCAGCACAATGAGACAGATTTTTGTACCTCAAAGTTTGTCCTTTATTCCCTAGTTATACAGTACCTAGATGTAGAAAGAAGCCAGTCCCTTCTATCAGCATCAGGGTCATTCTACTGTGTTAAAAGTATCTTCTTAGATCTATTCTGCAGGCCACCTAGTATTTGTCAGGATTGTTAATGAGTCTTAGGAGTTAAACTATGTGTTATATTATTGAAAACTTAATGTTAACGTTGGCTTTAAATTTGCTAATAAATGATTATTTAGCCTCTTAGGTTTGAATGACATTACAGTCACTTTGTTGTCTTTTGTGAAGAGGCAGATTCTGAAGTTCTGTAATACAATATTTGGTCTATGTCCATAGTCATTTTGATGAGGAAATCTCACAGATGATTAAAATGGGAAGAATATAGTGCTTTGTTATTGAAAGTATTCTTTTTCCTTTTCAGGAAAATCCATTTTCAACTTGGGTTGCTGACGGAAAGGTGGTAGTATAATTTTCTAGGAAGAAACACAGTATTCTTTTGTTCACAAATGTTAATGCTTTCCTCCAGTTTCTAAAATATATAAAAAAATTCTTATGATATTTTCCATCTCCTTCTCATGTAACTACCATGAAATTTCAACCACATAATCCAGATAATGTCATTTTCTCGAATATCATGTTGTTTCTCTCTAGATAAACCCTAAAATGTTGTTGTATTAAATTAAAAGCCCTTTGTTATGGGGTATGTGATGGTAGTTCCAGTGGTATTGTCAGTCAAACACCTCTTCAGTGAGGGCATGGTCCCTTGTACTGTAAGATAGTTACCATCATAGACATGCAGTTTTTAAATGGCAGCAAACTCCCATCTTTGAAACACCATGACAATCACTGATTTAAATATGAGGGAGCCATGGCTGTAGACTACTCATGTGTACTGAGAACTGATGCCCATTTATGTGCTCTAATCTTCTGTGTTTCCTGACTTGCGTCCACATTTCATTTTTCTTCCTGCAACTTCACGAACACTAATGTGACCTGTTGCAAACCTTCTTTTACGCATTACCATAATCACAAGATTTTTGAATAATGACAAGCACAAATGCAGCACCACAGTGCTCTGTTTATCTGGGTCTTTAGGTCAAACCAACAAACAAACAAACCAAAAACGACAACAAAAACTTTTTCCTTGATACAGGACACTACATGGTGAAGTCACTCCCTTTCTTTATCATCATTCCAGTGTTGTCTTGACACCTTTGAGTAGGTTGATCATCATTAAGTTTATTAAGCGTTGTGACAATATAAGTTCTTTCAATTTTAATATAATCGAGAATATAAACAGAATAAAAACCAACTGTCATTACAACTTCAACTGTGTAACAAAATTTATCATACATTTTAATTACCACAGCCTGAAAGAAAAATATGCATTTTCAGGTACTGTGATCAGTCACCCTCAGGACTTTCTGTTTTCACAGATATTAATGATAATATTTTAAATTTCAGGGTTGGAGGTGTAACTAATTCCCCAAAATTGTAAATAATTTTAAAATATGCCATCTCATTTAAATCCTAAAAAATCTAAATATAGCATTAGTAATGATATTATGTCACCAATTGTTAGGAAATTTTCAGAATTAGATGACAAGTCACTTCCTTATCTGTAATGTTTTGATCCAACTCATCAGGGACAAGCTACTCTTTTAACATAGTTGAAGCTGGAAGATGTGGTGATATTTTGTGTGTGTGTGCTGAAATGTGGTGATATTTTATTTGTATGTTAGTAAATAAAGTTTGCCTGGAGATCAAAGGAAATAGCAAGACATTTTAAGGTAAACACAAAAGTCAGGCAGTGGTAGCACATGCCCTTAATCTGATCACTTGACAGGCAGGGTCTCTGTGTGTTCAAGATCACACTAGGGAACAGAACCAAGCACTTGCCTTTAATCCAAGTACCAACCATAGAGGCCTGGAGGTCTGTATAGACAGGCAGTGACAAGGAAGTGAGGTAGCTGGCTTAACAGCCAATGAGAGGGCAGAACAGCAAGGCAATAAAGGCACAGGTAGACAGGAAGTAGCTCACTTTTTGGTAGCTGCAGAACTGAAGAGGTAAGGTTGTTGGCTATCTCTACCTTCCTGATCTCTAAGGCTTTCAACCCTATATTTGGCTCTGTTTTCATTATTTAATAAGACTGCTTAGAAATTCAGCTACAAGATGATATATCCAGCCAAATACTGTACAGATATTGAAACTTTCACAATGGATGAAATACAATTTGGTAATAAATTATGTCATCCTTGGGTCACAGTTTGCCTGAGATGGAACAATTGATCTTAGTCTCCTAGAATCCATTGTTTCCTATGTACATTCTAATTCATACCACAATCTTCATGACACCCAGTCTTCTACAGGGAATGCAAGCCAAAGAAAATGGAAATGTCTTAATCTTTTTTTTTTTTTTTTTTTTAGCAATGTGTTTGGGTTTAGAGAAGGAATGAGCCAATTCCATCTCCAAAGCCAGCTTGGTATATTTGGGAATTTGGGCGTAGTTTCTCTTACTGCTTCCTGCTGGAGGGGGGCACTGTATCTTATGGGGACACAAAGAAAATTTTAGGATTATGGAGTAGTCCATGAGGGTGTATCCTCTGAGCCAGTTGCCTTGAAACCGTTCTGGATGTTGGATCATCTGGGCCATGGTGTCATCAGAGACCTTTTAGGGGGTCTTGGCTGGTTAAACCTGATGTATCTTAATCTGGAACAAATCCATAGCCTCTTTCTGTGGAAACAAAAGCAGAGCCTCCTTTCCAAAACAACATATCCTTACATCCGAATTTTGAAAAAGAAAAAGGGAAGTGCTGTGGGATGTTCTGTATGTTAAATGTATTGCTCTGATTGGTTAATAAATAAAACACTGATTGGTGAGTATCCAGGTAGGATGTATAGGCAGGACAAGGAGAGAGGAGAATTCTGGGAAGTGGAAGGCTGAGTCAGAGAGACGCTGCCAGCCGCTGCCATGAGAAGATGTTAAGATACTGATAAGCCACGAGCCACGTGGCAACTTATAGATTAATAGAAATGGGTTAATTTAAGATAAAAGAACAGTTAGCAAGAAGCCTGCCATGGCCATACAGTTTGTAAGCAAAAAAAAAAAAAAGAAAGAAAGAAAGAAAATGGAAATGAGGGTGTGAAATCTCTGTGCTGTAAGATGAGTATGAGTAAGTCACATATGTTGAGGAATGGTGGCCAACTTCAGACTCTCCAAGAAAGTGGAATCTTAATGCCTCCTGAGGTTTACATAACCTCTGTGCACTTGGCAGCAAATTCATCCCAGTAGTGACTGGGGCAGCCTTATAGATCAATGTTTACTCAAGGCTGTATTACATTCAATAGATGTATTAGAAGCATAGGTTCAGTCAACTCCAAGTGTTCTCATCTTTCACTCCTGCATTCAAAATAACCTTACTTTTCAGAATATTAAAGACAAGCCATCATAGTTAGGTAAACTAGGTTTTGTTACCATTCAGAAATTCAGTGACAAATTTAGTGTGAGAGGATGCTAGAAATATGTGGTGAGATTTCTTAGAAAGGACTCCTGGATTATCTGTGATCTATTTTCCAAAACAGAAGGGATAGCAGTGATTTGTTCTTTTTTTTTTAAGAGTGAAACAAAATATGATATAGAAAAAGAAGTTAAGGTCATACTGAAATTTTTCTGCCCTCATAAGGAGCCAGGGATGCCCATTCTTTATTTGGAACATTGACACAAGACATTGAGAACCAAGTGACAATTTTTTTTTTTTTTGCCATGAAAAGCAACCACTCCGTTCATTTACTAAAGTGAACCAAAAAGGTCTGTTTCATACCACATATTGTTTTTGCTCAGTGATGGAGCTATATTAAATGAAACAGCTGTCAATAACTTCAAAACCTATAGACTAACACAAATTATTGATACTAGCATTGTGAGGATAGCAAGCCTTGTTTTGATTAAAAGAAATGCATTGCTTAGGAATTTAGCTCAACTCAAATTGCATCCTATGTTCAAGGCTCTGTGTTCATTGTCTTGTGCACTAAATAATTACTTACACTCCCCCCCCCACACACACAGAG
>CABHPQ010153659.1:0-25721 GCA_902168405.1 Peromyscus aztecus | reverse complement strand
ACTAGTGTTACAGTAACTTGAAGTTTTATATTCTCCATTAAAAATTGGTACATATAAAAGCACATTTCGCAGCAGACAAATGTACTAGACAAATGGGGTTGCAGTTAAAAATGGTCATTCCATTTTACCACATTTTCCTTACAGAATCCGCTCTGCTTCTCTTTCCTCTATTTAGTTTCCTTTGTTCTTTGGCATGAGTTCAGAGTCCTTAAGTACATTTTACCTTCCACTATTTATACCATGTTTAACATAGCTGTCAGCACAGCTTTCCAAGTGCAGTGCCCTTTGAATTCACTGAATACATAAACAATTAAATGGAACAATTAAGAAAACTCCCCATGATAATTTTTTCAACAATTTTTCTCCTAAACTGAATGTGATGTGAAGTTTCTTTGGTTATATTATTTCATTTCTAAGCTTTCCTTCATTTTAAGAGTAATGTCGACCTTCGAGCTTGCCATCTGATCTCTGCTCCCTCCCACAATGAAGGTGGATGTGGGCCCAAACCCTTCCCTGGTCTATCAACCTGATGTGGACCCAGAGTTGGCCCAAAGCAAGGGCAGGTTCCGAAACTACACTGCTTGCCCATTGCTGGATCGCGTCTTTACCACCTACAATCTCATGTACACAAACCAGACGGTAGACTTCGTCAGAGGGAAGCATATCCAGTTTGGAGGCTTCTCATACAAGAAAATGACAGTCATGGATGCTGGGAACATGCTAGAAGATCTGGTAGATGAACCAAACTCGAATGTAGATTTCCCCCACTTCTTTCATGAATTCCAGACAGCAGAGGGTATCTGGATAGCCCACACAAAGACTGGTTCTACCTGGTCGGACTTCTGCATGATCTGGGGAAGATCCAGACTCTGTGGAGGGAACCTCAGTGGGCCATTATTGGAGGCACTTTTCCCCTGGGCTACCATCCCCAGGCCTCCGTGATACTCTGTGACTCTACTTTCTAGGGCAATCCTGACCTTCAGGACCCTCGATACAGCACATAACTTGGCATGTACCAGCCCCACTGTGGACTTGAGAATGTCCTTATGTCCCGGGGTCATGACGAGTACCTGTACCAGATGATGAAGTTCAACTAGTTCTCCCTACCCTCCGAGGCCTTCTATATGACCCGATTCCACTCCTTCTATCGATAGCACACGGTGGTGACTACCTACAGCTGTGCAGCCCACAGGACCTGGATATGCTGCCCTGGGTGAAAGAGTTCAACAAGTTTGACCTCTACACCAAGAGCCCTGAGCTACCAGACGTGGACAGTCTGCGGCCCTACTATCAAGGGCTGATTGACAAGTACTGCCCCGGCATCCTGAGTTGGTGAATAGTTCCCAGTGTCCAACGTCCAGCACCTAGGCTGGACACCATCAGGCACAATAACAGCCCACTCCAGCCTTACTCGGGGCCCCATACACCCCTCTACAGTCCCGACCCATTGTGGTTGAGGTCACTTGTGCCAGGTATCAATAAAGACTAAAGAGCTTAAAAAAAAAGTCCTCAAGTTATGGAAGAACTGAATTTAAAAAAAAGAGAGTTAGTAACTTATTAAGGGCATAGAATAAGTATTCTATGACACTGTTGTTTAAATTTGTTTTCATTTTTTTTAAAGTATATCAAATCTCGAACTCATTGTGGAAATCACTCAGGAAAATATGAAACAGGTTTGTTTGATATTGCAGTTCTGTATTTAGTATGATTTTTCTCTCTGTATTGTGATTATTTACTAAAGAAGATAAAAACAGTGTTAAAGAAAGAAAAATTCTTTGTTATTAAATCAAACTTATAGGGCATGTCTTAGAGGATTTAATGGGACTCCTAAATATCCCATCACTTTGAAAAAAAGCACCTGATTGGTATGGTTTATGAATTTTCAAATATGATAGAAAAAACATTATTTTTCCACAAAAAGAAGAAGGTAGTTTGGCCTAAAAGAAACAATATTAAAAGTTCTGAATATTGGCTTGGGGGATTGCTCAGTGGTAGAATGTTTGCCTAGTATTTACAAAACCCTCTGCTAAAGCCTAACACCATGAAAACTTAGCACAGATTCACATAAAAGACAATTACTAGCAATAACCTCCTCCAGAATTAATGATAAATGACTCACTCACAAATCCTTTGATGTATAATGTTGTCCTGTGTGCAAGAAATGGTAGAGAAATGGCACAAAGCTTGTGGAGTAACCAACCAATATCTGAATTAACTTAAGCCCTGCTTTGTGAGATGGAACTCATTCCTGACACTCCTTGGGTGACTAAGAACCTGAGTCTAGATAGACCAAAGACATAGGGGAAAACCAAATATACTGTTCTAAAAAAGAAAAAAAAATCTACCAGTAAAATGATTCCTAATGACATTCTGCCATGTTCCTAGACCAGAGATTTGCTCAGCTACCCACAGAGAAGCTTCCTTCTATAGCAGATGAGAACAAGCACACCACAGCTGAAGAATATGGAGAGTGTGAAAGACCTTGGAAGACTTGGCCCTGAGGGAGATATCTCCATCAAATCCCTCTCCTCAGCACTTAGGAAAGCCCAAGAAAGGGGAAGTGGAAAGAATGTAAGAACTAGAGGAGATAGAGGACACCAAGAAAACAAGATGCTCTAATTAACATGATTGACACACATATGAAGCAGAGACACTAAGGCAGCAGCATTCACTGGGCCTGCACGGGTCTGCACTGGATTGGGTTGTACGGCAAAAAGAAGTGGACACATTTCCCCATCCCTAACCCAGAAGCAACCTCCAGTAGACAATAACATAGAATGAAAATTCAGTTTCCTCCGAGGAAGTCAGTTGCACTGGGGAAACAAGCTTCTTTTAAGAGCAGGCCACATGGCCAACTCACAATGTCACATCAGAGCTTTTGTTGTTGTTGTTGTTGTTAATTTGTCTTATTATTTTTAATTTTATTATAGATTACATTTATATTATATATAATATATCCTCTTCTGTTTTTATGCTACAAGTTCTTTGCATACATATTATGGCTTCCAGCTTAGTGCTTTTGTAGGATTCCTCAGTGTGGGAACAAGTGGGTCTCTTGGGCTCTTTTGCTTGTATTTATTTTATTCAATTCCAAAATGTTAGCCTTTGCTTTATCTTAACATTTTTTTATGTTTCATTTTTTTATTATCCCATAGAAATCTGTTTGTTTTCTAATGAGAGACAGAAAAAAGGCAGATTCAGATTGGAAGGGATGCAGGAAGGAACTGGAAAGAGTAGAATGCAGAGAATCATAATCAGAATATATGTGTGAAAAAATTATATTTTCAGTAAAAGGGGAAAAAAGGAAGTGTCAAAACGTTTGTGTGTATCTCTGAGGTCCAAGAGGAGACTGCTACCCTTGGAGTAGATAGAGCAGCTTCACTTCTTTCTCAGAAGCTGTCATGCTTGATCTGAGTTAATAAAAGCATATTTACAGTATTGTGTGCTCTCCATTAAGAGAGAGGTTTTTTTTGTTTTGTTTGTTTGTTTGTTTGAAAAGCACTGAGCATCAGTGATTTCAACTCAAGTCCAGAAACTATAGTCTTCAAAACCAGCTTTGTTATCTGGCTGGAAAGGGTATATTCCTAGTTGTCTGCTTTTTATGTAATACTTACAAACAGTCTTTGAATTTTACTCTGAGAATTGATTTTTTTATACTAAGCCATTTATATCTTTGAGATAGCACTGAGGACACACATACACACATGCACACACACACACACATAGAGAGAGAGAGAGAGAGAGAGAGAGAGAGAGAGAGAGAGAAAGAGAGAGAGAGAGAGAGAGAAGCTAATAAATGTGAAATCCTCTCTCCACACTCAAGATATCAAGGTAGGGAGGATACGTTTGAAAAATTGCTCTAATACATCAGAAAATATAAAAATCAATAAGCTATAAAAGCTAAAAAGCTTCTTCAATTTTGTCCCCTTATTGCTCAGTGTAGGTGGCCAGGGCCCAGAGAACAATCCAAGGTTGCAGAAAAGCCATTATACGTCTAGTTGTGTATTTCAGACAATGTGTGCAGCTTTCCTAGGAAGGGAGAGAAGTGTGCATCTGCCAAAGAATAGGGAACTCTGAATGGCCACTAAATTTCTGCTTGTTTGATTGAGAGCTGAAAAGTGTGCTTGAGAAATCAGCCAGTGAAGGTTTTTTTTTTCTAAAAAGAAAGAAAGAAAACCGCACTTTTGTGTGAAAATAAAACAGACCCAAAGAGAGAGCATTGCCCTTCCCTTTTCTTTCTCTCCCATCCTCCGGGCATCGCGGATGTAGGGTCCTTTACATTGGTGAAAATTACTATTGAGATAGTGGGAAAGGGATAAGAAATAGTACCACATGTTAAATGAAAACACACACCACAATCATACACAGAAAAAAAAAACAAATTGTGATTTAAAAACTTTAAATTATAAAATTCTCAGACCATGTATCGTGCACAAATAGGTACCAAGACCCTTTCATGTTGGATGCAACCAAACAAAGTTGTTTTGAGCAAGCTAACTCTTAAATCACTTTTAAAATTACGTTGATTTAGTGTGTGCATGTGTGTGTGTGTGTTCGTGTCTGCCTGTGCATGCTTGTGAGAATGTATGTGTGTGTGTATGTGTGTGTGTGTGTATGTGTGTGTGTACACATACATGTTAAAAATGCATGTGTGAAGTCAGAGAATCACTTGCAGAAACAGGCTCTCACTTTCTACCATGTTGGTTCTGGAGATGGAAATAGATTGAACTTAATGGGAAGTGTCTTTATGCACTGAGTCAACTAAGCAGCTTTTTCTATGAATAATTTTTTATCACGTGTAACTATTACTTTTATATTTTCCTCTATTTTTTTGTCCACATGCATGCATGTGTGTGTGCATGTGTGTATCTGTGGAGCATTACAATCAGTCCCTAATGGAACCCAGGGCTTCATTCCTTCTAAAATGCAGCACAGCACAGTTTTTAGGTATCATTCTAGCATTTGGGGAAATTATGATTGATTTACTTTCTGCATCCATGCTATTTCTTATAAATTTTGTTGCCAGTGCCTCCATATCTTACAAACATTATTTACCAGAATCATTTACACTAGAGCTCTTTATGAAAATCATGCTTCAACCATTGAAAGCACTGTGTAAGAATGAAAGCCAAGAAACAAGGCAAATGCTGGCTAACTGATGATTTGTGTTGTCTTCTAAAACTTACAGTATCAGGCATATGAAATTACATATTAGTGTATCACATAGCTTTAAGGCTGATTATGAATATCTAAACCTGCATGTTCAAAGCCAGAAAACTAAGAAAGTATTGGACTTATTAAGATTTAAATCTGAAAGCTGATACAGTCTCAGTAAAAGAAACATAAGCAACAAGACAGGCATGTTCATATAAAACCTTTACTTCCTATTTTAGGCTGTTAAATTATGTGCTGATGCATAATAAAAGGAAAGAGTTGAAAAGCCACTTTGGCCTGGAAATACATGAGTGTGCCAGGTAAGGAAATTATGTGCTAAGCTGATATGTCACGAGGCTTACTGATTTTCATTCATTTTATATTTCAACCAGGCACTCTAATCTTCAATGAAGAAATCTTGTGTATATCATTACCTACATAGCCACAGCTAGATATTTCAACAGTGTGCAGAGCCAAAGGCTGGAGCCTCTGGTAGTATAGACAACGTGGAGACTTAATAGTTTTAACTGCATACAACCAGCAGCTTATAAAACAAATGCAGTGATCTATTGATATAAAGGAAATAATTAGCCAAACTTGTATTGACTTCTTATTTAATGGGAAAACAAGACATTTCCACTGAATATGAGTTTATGTCAACACAGTTAAGAATTATATTTACTTAGAGACTAAAAGAAACAATAACTTTCAAAATCCACACACAAATAGTAAATAATTAGGATGTTAATTTTTTTAGAATAAGTAGAATTAGAATGTTAGAAAGGTAGTGTAAGTATTTATAAAGTGCTTTGCAATGAAACCACTATTTAAGATATTATTTTCTTATTTCATGTGATGTATTTGTTGTTCCTGATCACAAAGGTAGATAGAAAATAGGAAATTAGAAGCTTGTGAGAAAGTAAGTCTGAAACAATGTCTTACAGCTAAAAATGTATAGCAATCAATTACAACTTCCTGATACAGTAGCATTCCCCTGTTAAGATCACAGGCATACTGTGTTTAATGTATTTCATTTCATTCTACTAACTAAAAAAAATAGAAATAAGCTCATTTAAAAATCTACTATGATTATAAATATGAGCATGTTAAAATATAAATATATATATGACTTTTGCCTCATATCCAAGAAGACCTTTTCTTAAATTATCACTCATTCTTTATGCAATTTAAATAGCACATATTGTCTGTGAGCTGCCTAGACATCCTCCTGCATTAAGTTTTATGTCCTAATTTAATGGAACATATACACCCTTACAAAGCAAGCTCTTTAGTGTAACACCTCTTTTTTGTAAATACATCGGACCAAAATTAGAAATAGGAAGCAAAATAAAACTCCATAAGAGAAGCTTTTCTGTGATATGATTTCAAACTTAATGAAATTTACACTCTTTTTGGAGATTTCTTATCTATTTTTCCAAAAGGTTCTCTCATCTCAGATTTACTGCATACAGTATCAACATTCTTTTTGACCTGATCCATTTTTAATTTTTTTCAGATTATAATATAGTTGAATTTCTCAGGTTCAAAGGACCCATGGTCACCTACACTCATACTAATATCACTACACAGAGACACACAAATATAAACCCAATTAATTTAAACAAAAAAAGAAAGAAAAAGGCACTTAGGTATATGTAGTTAGTATAAATGATGGACTTTGAGACAAAAGAAAATGAAAGGGCTTAAATAAATATCATTTCCTTATACCCAAAATTATTTGTGATATCTCTTCTGTGATAGCTTTAAAGTTACTAATGACAAACTAATTTTACTATATTTCACCTTTTAATGAGAATGAATGGCGCAATTTAAGGGAAGTGGTATTTGTATCTAAGGATTATATTTTAAATCAATATATAACAGATGATCAAGTGTAGCCCAATAAATTTTTCCCACCTGCCGGTACCCAAAAAATCAGTCAGAGGCTTAATATTGCTTACAAACTATTCAGTCTATGTCTCAAGCTTCTTGCTAGCTAGCTCTTTCATCTTAAATTAACCCATTTCTATTAATCTATGTATTGCCACATGTTTGTGGTGTCACTGGTCTGTTGGCATCTTGCTCCTTTGGCTGTGGCCTAGCATCAGCCCTGACTCTGCCTTCTTCCTGCATCTCTCTTGGATTTTCTGCGTGGCTCTTATCCTTCCTTACCATTGGCCAAAACAGCTTCTTCATTAACCAATAGTAGCAACACAAACTCTCAGCATACAGAAAGACCAACCCATAGCAATAAAGGTTTTAAGTTGAAAATAAATTATCTTCTCTCTATATATTAAAATGTAAGTGAATAATATTTAGCAAAATCCACAGAATTAACTTAAAAGAGCCATATGTGTATATATATATGAATTTAATTTGAAGTACTTCAAATATATATTGAATAAAAAAAATCTATATTTACTTATATAAAACTGTTAAAAATGATGACCTTTCCTAAATACTACAGATTTTTTTCCTCTATTATAATTTTCAGTACTGTTGTACAATAGAATATTTATTTAACTATGTAAAGTTGTGCATTTTCTTAACCTGCATTTGTTTGACTATGCAGCTATTTGTTACATTTGTTTCACTTTGCCTGCCTAAGGTACATGATTGGTCTAACAAAAAGCTGTGTGACCAATAGGTAGACAGAGGAGGCATAGATGAGTCTGGTGGGCAGAGAGAAAAGGAGAGCAAGCCAGCCAGCCTGGTGCCAGCCAGCCTGTGGCCAGCCAGCTAGGGGCCAGACAGACAGACAAGGAGGGAGCAGGAATGCAGGATGGAAAGTATGTAGATGAGGTAAATAATGAGCCTCAGGGCAGCACATAGATTAACAGAAATGGGTTTTAAGTTAATTTAAGTTTTTAAAAAAAAGCTAGCTAGAAACAAGCCTAAAGCTATGGCTGAGCATTCATAATTAATGGTGTCTGCATGTCATGATTTGGGATCCGGTGGTCCAAGAATGCTTGTTGCAATTGATGCCCAATGTGGAGTGTGTACTTCTACATACAGCCTGAGAAAGTTGGGGAAAAAAGAAAGAAAGAAAAAAAAGAAAACAGCAAAACATCTTTCTAGTAGCCCAGAGCTCATAGATTACAGAGGTATGGCTTTTCCATATACCAATCCCTGAGCAGTCAGCACATTTGACTTAGAAACTTTCTTTGCCTCAACTGCTTACAGTATAGCATCTAAGCTAGACTGGCAGGACACAAAGAAAAGCTACCGCAGAACTTGGTCAAAAACAAGGCATAACAGTCCTTCAAAATTCCTATTTCATAGAAAAGTCTGCCAGATATTCTAGGCCTCAAGGCCAAAGAAGGATGCCCCAATGTTGCAAAGGAACCCTGGATGACTCTCCAGGCAGCCAGAGGGCTCTGTTGTGGGATGACTCATCCCTAACAGGCTTGTGGGTCATCCAGCCCAAACAAGTAAAAAAAGATTCTGAGAGCCAGCCTAGGTCTGCCTAAGGGTCTTAGCAACAGCAGCTGAAACAAGATCTGAGATGACCTGGACCAATGAGAGGCAGCCATGTCACACCAGTAGATGCATATTCATTAGACCTTCCCCCAGGGTGGGGTGGAGGGTATTTAAGGCTGGCCTGATCCTGAATAAACTGAGCTTGTTGTTTCCATTTGGAGTCCGTGTGGTTTGACTCTGTGCCTACTTGGCCCCCGCCCCCAAAGGGAACAACAGCAAGGACCTTGCTACACTCTGTTATTTCTAAAGTTTTCGAAGTGACTTGCACTGCCCTTTCTGTTTACCCGGGAAATATTATATCCTTTGGGGTCTTTGATGGTGTCGGAGACTAGGTAGTTATGCTTACATTTTTCCTTAATTATGATATAGGGTAAATTAGGTATAAAATTTCGGTCTCACTGAGGATAAATAATGGAATATTTTCTCTAAAATGCTAAGTACAAATGGACTGGATATTGTAAATGTAATTCTTACTTGGTAATTGCTCTTATTGTATGTAGTTTTAATATGTTAAAGTTAAAACCTTTCTTTTTATTTAGACAAAAAGGGGCAAATGCTGTGGAATAGAATATTTGTTTAATTACATAAAGATGTGTTGCATTTGTTTATGCTGCATTTGTTTAACTATGTAAAGATATGTTGCATTGGTTTTATCTTGCCTGCCTAGGGTACCTGATTAGTCTAATAAAAAGCTGAGTGACCAACAGCTAGGTAGTAGAGGGATAGGTAGGGCTGGTGAGCAGAGAAAAAAATAGGACAGGGAATCTAGGCTTGAGAAAGAATGAGGGAGAAAAAGAGGGAGCAGCCATGGGCCAGAGAGACAGGCAAGAGCCAAACAGACACAGAGGAAGCAGGAAAGTAGGACATACAGAATGAAAGAAAGGTAAAAAGCCCCAAGGCAAAATGTAGATGAAGAGAAACAGGTTAAATTAAGTTATAAATTAAGTGGGACAAGCATGAGATAAGGCCAATCACTCATGACTAATAAGTCTCCATGTCATGATTTGGTGGCTGGTGACCCAAAAAGGCCTTCTACAGAGCACAATGCTACAAAGTTATTTAACTGATTAGAATTAAACAATGATACAATAATACACAGTAAGCTTTCTAAGTAGATTTTCTAATCCTTTTCCTATAGGCCTCCAAGGGAATATATGTTATTTTTTAAATTGTAGCACAGTAGAAGATACCAAGGTAGTGATGATTTTTTTAAGTGTTGCAAGTGTGTGTGTGTGTGTGTGTGTGTGTGTGTGTGTGTGTGTGTTGAAATTTTGTACATGTCAGGGGGATATGACTGCATATCTGTATAGAGTTGAACATCAATGTTGAGTGTCTTCTTTGATCACTTTCCACCAGATGATTTGAATCAGTCTCTCCTTGACCTGGAACTTCTCAGTTTGGCTATATTGCAGAGCTATCAGGGACCAGAGATATTTCTGTTTCTGCCTTTCCAGTGTTCGGTTTTACATATGTAGCACCATGTCCATCTTTTGCATGGGTGATAGTTATAGTAACCCATGTTCTAATATTTACACAGCAGGTGTTTTAACAACTAAGTCACCAGTCCAGCCCCAGCAATGTGCTTTTTTATTAAATAAGCTGGTGTTGGAATTCTATCCTACTACTCAATAAATATTCCTAAGGAGTTACTCCTCTGCCTGTGTCTTACCTCATTCAAAACATGTAATAATGACATTGTAATTTAAAGATATGAGGGAGATTCCAAAATATGTAATAATACATAATATATATAATATTATATATATGCTAATCTAATAGAATCAATGTGTATACATTTACTTTCCTTTTCTTCTATAATAACAATATCAAGCAAATTAAAAATGGCTAAGTGTGTCTAACTGGATAGATCATCCTTCCCAAATTAAGATTCTGCCCTTACTAACATCAGGGCTCTCTGCCCATTGACTTCAACAGAGAAAGAGAGACATAGCCTCCTCTCCTTACTTGAGTTCCTGCCTTTTATGAATCCAAGTGCTGCTACATCCAAAATCACAAGCTATGGTTCCTTATTTATTTGAACTAGAGTATACAGAAGATTTAATTTTACTGTTGCCATTTAAAACACAATCTACAGACTTATTTTTGCTAGTGTTCTGAAATGATTACTTTGGGTTAGCCCTGGTACATAAAGCATTCGCTTTCACTTTGCCAGTATCTAGACATTCTACTTCCTCTGTCCAGCACAGGGTATAATTCCTTAGGCCTACTTCTAACTACCAGTCTCATACATGTACTAACTGGACTCATGATTTTCTTCTTTTGTTAAAAAAGTTTGTGGATTACTGCAATATTCTAGATAATACATTGGCTTCTGATTACCTAGGCATAATTAGAAGATAAAAATATGAAAGGTTAGTGAATGTTAACAAATGCGACTTGGGTCCAGACCAGACCAATTTTGGTGAGGGACAACAATAGGTATTATAATCTGCGAGTCATCATCCCAAAGTTACTTGAAGAAGCAGAGGGACATTTAATATTTTGAAAAGGGCCTTCAAATATAAGGAAGCACACATATACTTGAAATGTTCCTGGTACGCATTCTATAGAGAGCTGGAAAAAATGACATTGCAATTGTAAGAAGTCAGCATTACACCTTCCCAAAAGTCTTTACATTTTTCACACAAGAATGGAAATAAATAGCTATATTTTGTCACCAATATGTGTTGGATTATGGGTATGTAGTGGAAAAGACCTGATGAGTAATTTTAATTTGGGAATATTGAGAGACTAAACCAAAGAAACTCCATTATGAGTAAAGAAAATGAGGTAGGCATATTATATTGTAGAAAATTATAGAGAAATCTAGATCCCATCATAATGAATTAAGAATTATGAGCAGATATTTACTAATATTGGTGTTTTTTATTTGAAAACATATGAAATGTTAAAATATTAAAAATGTAATGTAGCTTGGCGAGATGAAGTCCCAGGTGATTCTGCACAACTGTTCATCAGGTGGAGGGCACAAGGAGAAGCTCTCTGATCTTCCTTACAAAGTGTTTCCAATTTACTTGTTTACAGGATTTCAGCTTGTCCTTCACATAAGCTTTCCACTCTCTAATATGCAGAACTTGCCCCAGTAAAGTGAATTAATTTTCATGATGCTACTTCTTTTCTGGGTTAAAAAAGTTATGAAATGCATCCTCCTTGTGTATTAGGGTTTTCAACCACTACCATAAATATTAATATAGTCACCACTAGAAGAAAGAGAAACAAATGCAGTCTTCCCTTTGTGAATTTCTGACCTAGTTTGGGATGAAATTAGTTACTGATCTTTCTGGGTATCCTTTACTTCATTTGCAAAGTAAACAGTAGGGTATTATTATAAAGAGTAAATGAAGTGATAAGTAAAACATACTTGGCATGATAAATGTACAACACCATGTTTAATAATGGAAATTTAATAATGCAAATTGACACCAGTACAGAAGCAGCAGTGCAGATTCATGCCATGGCACAAGTGTGATATGAGGAAGAACAATGTTCAAATGAGTCTGTATGGGGGAAATATAAGACAGTATTTTCAGGGAAGAAAAAAATAATATGCTTTTAAAGTAATCTTCATTTTTTTTCATGGTGTACACATACATTCATTTTGAAAATATGTATACTTGCTGATCCAGAGGTCAGTTTCCTCAAACTATTCCAAAAGACTATTCTCCACAGCCATCCCCCTGTCAGAGTGAACATAAATACTTGTGTCTCATCAACATAACCACCAAGTACTAGATGAGCAAGGAGGACACGAAAGAACATGCAGAGCTCCATGGTGGGAAAGCACAAATGACCTCAACCCTACACAAAGGCGACAAAAAAAATCTGGGAGCAGAGGAAAGGTTCGTCCCCAGGAAAGAGCACATCAGTTGTTTGTCCAGTGCCAAACAGTCAGCCTTGAAAACATGCAAACAGGTAACATTAGATAGAATGAATATGTTACATTTAGGAGCATATAAAATATACACATATGTGCATATAATAACAATTAATGTAAAAAGAGACCATGAATTTGAAGGCATACAGGGAAAGGTACATAGGAGGGTGAAAGGTACATTGGATACATGGAAGAGAAGAGAGAAATGTAATTATCAAACAGTCTCAAAAATAAAAATAAAAAATAATTTAAAATATAAAAGAAAATATCTTTAAAGTTGATTTTTCTAATTGAAATATTAATATTATAATAAAATAAAATAAATATATTTTGAGATATTACACACACACACACACACACACACACACACACAAATAGATCTGGAGTTATAGATGGTTTTGAGCATCTTAACTGAGTAATTGAGAACCAAACTCCAATCATTTGCAAGAGTTGCAGACACTGTTAACTGCTGAATTATCTCACTAGCCTGGTGGTTTTCTTGAAAACAGACTTTTCTAGTATTTGTAGCAGACAATGAATATCAAGAACTTAGCTAAAGTTCCTTACAATTCATGATCACTTAACAAGGCAACTGCACACGGGCTTCTTGTAAATGTCATGTCCCTTCTCACATTGTTATTTGGCACAGACATAGTTTTTCTTAGAGTAGAGAACACATAGTATAATGTCAATTGAATTAATGTTTTTCGATAAGAAATCATTTTAAAATTGTTACTGCATTTGCTACTGTTCTCCTATTAAATATAGAAGTCAAAG
The DNA here is from genome assembly GCA_902168405.1 of Peromyscus aztecus. Lineage (NCBI taxonomy): Eukaryota > Metazoa > Chordata > Mammalia > Rodentia > Cricetidae > Peromyscus > Peromyscus aztecus. Next base: position 12,415 of record CABHPQ010153659.1, on the reverse strand, counting down.
TGTATCACATATTTCTTTAAGTTCATGAACAAGTTTGTAACATTCAAAGTGAACCCTTTCCATTAAAAGCTATTACACAGTGAAATCAGAAATAAGCATTCATTTTCTGTTTAAAAGATCATGGTTTCCCTCAAATTAAATGTGTAAGTTCAGTCAAATATTCAATTACCTTTTTAAAATTATATGCCACTAAATTAGACAGCATAGCTAGATTTTTCTCACTGCTTAAACAGCTACATTTATGTTGTCTAGATATATCTGAGGTCTAGCCCAAAATGGGCAATGAGCCAGCCTTGAGTTGAATCATTTTTATGTAAATGATGCTCAGGTTGACCTGGAGGTACAATGCAAAGCTGAGCAGTCAAGTGCTTGCTCTTATCCAAATTTCATATATCTGATTGCAATTTCAGAGTCTCAATGGCATATTGAAAATAAAAATTGAGAAGTGCAATGTCTCTCTAAAAAGAAACATTGGGTTACAGACTCTACAATCTCCCTGTTTGTTTCCCATTTGCATGTAAATCCTCATGAGTAAAACAGTTTGTTATATGTGACTTGTCATGAATAAGAAGTATATTTGATGATAGTTTATAGAATTGCTAACACCAATGAGCATAGATTTCATTAGAAAAGTTAATTAACGCACAGAGAAAGCTGAGATGCTAACAGGTAATTACCCACAAAGGGAAATTAAATTTACATTTTTAACTGACAATGCTATCAAATACTTTTAATGAGTAAACAGATTCCTATATTCTATGATGGAGACTCCCAATTGTTGAGAAGTAAATTTATATATGTGTGTGTGTAATGATGTTATACCTTTAAATATGCTTTAAAATTTGTGTATGTATGCAAGTTTATAAAGCAAGTCACTAGAGAAGGAATTTGCTGAATGAAATTTTCTGAGATCATAGGCTATCCATATAGCAGCAACAACAACAACAAAAAACATTTATGTGTGTGCAAACATGAACTGAAGCATAAGAGTGTTACTCAGTTGGTTAAATGTCTACCTACCTTCCATGAACAAATCCCTGGGTTTTATTTCTAGCACCACATAAAACTTGTCCCAGTGTCAAAATGCCTATCCTGCTATCCCAAAATTCTGGGTTTGGAGGTATAGAAATCAAAAGTTCATTCTTAGGTACATAACAAATTTAAGGCCAACCTGGGATACATAAGACTGTGTCTCAATAAAAAAGAAAGAAGAGGCCGGATGGTGGTGGCACGCGCCTTTATTCCCAGCACTCGGGAGGCAGTGCCAGGATCTCTGTGATTTCGAGGCCAGTCTGGTCTACAGAGTGAGATCCAAGACAGGCACCAAAACTACACAGAGAAACCCTGTCTCAAAAAACAATACAAAACAAAACAAAAAGAAAAACACGCAATAATATGAACTCAAATATACTGCAATAATATTTGTAAAACACCTAGAGGAAAACATAGTTTAAAATAGAGTGTGAACATTTGAGTCATCACTAAACAATACATGAAGAAAACTATGTTAATGTTCAACAAAATTTAATAGCAAGTAAATAAAATTCACGCTTTAATTAATAAAATAAGCACTATTAATTAATTTAATAAAATTACATTAGAATTCTCACCAGCAGTTACATTCTCTTATTTCTTAAAAATATTTAACCTGTCAGAACACCTGGCCCATAAATATTGTTAGTGGCTATATTTGGACAGTATGTAAAAAAGTTATATATTTATCTTTCTACACCAAAGAGACTAGAACATAAGTGCCATGTAGGCACTGGTTTGACTCCCATGAGTTTAATGAGTTCTGTGTGCCCTGTTGTGACTTTGTTGAGAGGAACCCTTTGTCCTTGCAATAGCCTGGGTTGTTTGAGAATTACCAAGGGAGCCTCCTGCCCCACAACCAACAGCTCAGCTGAATGCAAGCCTGTCTCACCCCTGAAGAGATGTCCAGTTGAGACTCTGTAGTCCGCATTGCTAGGAATCATTTTCTCTTTAGGATCATTTTCCTAGATTCCAGGAAGTTTCCCCTACATTAGATTTCCACAACCCCCCAAATGTCCCCTCTAATTATAGCCATCTCTTCCCACATTTTCTCCCTCCATCCCATCTCCTCCTATAGATGATCTCCTCCACCCTATCCTATACCCACCCACTCCCATCCACATCCACCCCAGTCTTCCTGTAATATGTATTGTATTCCCGAACCAGGAAGACTCATGTGTTCCCCACTGATGACTCCTCTTTACCAAACCTCTCTGAATCTATGGATTATAGCTTGGTTATTATATACTCAGTGGTTAATATCTACTTATGAATGAACACATACATTATTTATCTTTCTGGGTCTGGGTCACCACACTCAGGATGAATTTTTTCTAGTTCCATCTACTTGCCTGCAAATTTCATGATGTCATTTTTTTAAACAGCTTTATAATACCCCACTGTGTAAATGCAGCGTATTTTCTTTATCTGTTCTTCTGTTAAGGGACATATGGGTTGTTTCCAGATTCTGGCTATTCTGAATAAAGCTGCAATGAACATGGCTGAGCAACTGTCCTTGTGGTAGAATGGAGCATCCTTTGGGTATATGGCCAAGAGTGGCATAGTTGGATCTTGAGGTAGATAGATTCCCAACTTTTTGAGATACTGTCATATCAATTTCCATAGTGGCTACACAAGTTCGCACTCCCACAAACAATGGAGGCATGCATCCTTGCTTCATTTCATCACCAACATGAGCCATCACTTGTGTTATTAAACTTAGCTATTTTGACAGGTATAAGATGGACTTTCAAGGTGCTTTGATTTGTATTTCCCTGACAGCTAAGGATATTGAACAATTCTTTAAGTGATTCTTATCCATTTGAGCTTCCTCAATTATGTGTAGATCTGTAACACCCCTATTAATTGGAGTTTTTTTTCTTAGATAGCCACTTTTTAGGTCTCTATAGAATTGTGATATCAATCCTCTCTCAGATATGGAGTTGGTAAAATCTTGTCCAGTTCTGTAGGCTGCTGCTTTGTCTGACTGAAGGTATCATAAATTCTGACACCCATCCAGCCCCAAAACCTTTGCCTGACAATCTGTCTTACCTGCAAAATAGATGGCTTGGAACTTGTGGGAGAAGCTAACCAATGTTTAATTTGACAAGGAACCCTGACCTAAAACTGCTTGAGTAACTAGGAACCATAGACTAGACACCCCGGAGAACTGGGGTAAAACTAAACACTACTGATCTTAAATAAATAAATTGATGATAGATTAGATAGATAGATAGATAGATAGATAGATAGATAGATAGATAGATAGATAGATAGTTAGATAGGTAACTTCTAGTGATGTTCTTCTATATTCAGATCAGTACTTTATTCAGTCAACATCAGAGAGATGTCTTCCAGAAGTAGATGGGAACAGATACTAAAAAACATAACCAGACATTACACAGGAGAGAGAGTATAAATGGGAGATTCCCTCAGAACTCTGGAAATCCTGAGGAAGAGGAGCAGACAGACTGCAAAAACCAGAGAGGATGGAGGACATCAGGAGAGCAAGGCCCTCTGAATCAACTAAGCAAGGTGCGTATGAGTGTACAGAGACTGGAGCAGCAATCACAGGGCCTACATGGGTCTACATCAGGTCCTCTGTATATATATTATAGTTATTAGCTTAGTATTATTACAAAACTCCTGACTGTGAGAAGGAGTGGGTCTATGTCTCTTATGTCTGCTCTTGGGACTCCTCTTCTATTGGGTTGCCCTGGCCAACTTTGGTCTAATAGTTTTTACTTCATCTTATTATATTTTATTTTTTAATGTTTGGATGTTATGTCTTAGAAACCTTTTTTTTCTAATGAGAGTCAGAAAGGGAATAAATCCTGAGGGGAGGGAAGGTGAGACAAATGGGAGGAGCAGAGGGAATGGAAACTATAATCAAGATATATGAGAACAAAATCTTTTTTTAATAAAATGAAAAAAACTAGTATATTTAATTTATAATATAACATTATATATTTCCCTAAATTGTGAACATTCTAGTTCAGCTAACCTGTTGCATAGTAACTTTAAGTTTTTTGTTTTTGATTTTTATTAAGGATTTGTTTATTCATTTTACATACATATCAATCACAGACACCCCCCTCCTCCTCCTCCCACCCCTCTCACTTCCCCCCCAACTCACCACCTATTGTCTCCTCCAACAAGGCAAGGTTTCCCATGGGGAGTCCACAGAGTCTGGTATATTCAGTAGAGATAGTTCCAAGCCCCTCCCCCTGCATCAAGGCTGTGCAAGGTGTGCAACCATAGGTAGTGGGCTCCAAAAGCCAGCTCATGCACCAGGGATAGATCCTGCATTAAGATCATGTTGGGGGAACTCATAAATTTTAGACCAACAGCTGTGGAGTCTCCGTGGTACTGGACTAGGCCCTCTGCATAAACTTGAAGTTAAAAAATTCTGTGTGCCTATTACAAGACAACAAAAGTCTATGCAATATTTACTATCATTGTGTAATACAACTTCATTTCTTTTCCAGAAAAATGCGTAGCATAATTTAATATCATTTATCTTTATATTATTTCCCAATAACCTCACCACAGAAAAAGAAACAAGTATATGGTCATTATGAATTGCTAGGAATATATTACTTAGCTCTTCATTTTTATACTTCCTCTGTGAAAAATATGACTACCTGACTCTGGGTTTAGAAGTATTGCTTTCTTTTCTCCTTGCTGTAATAAAATAAGAAACTTAAGGAGGCAGTTTTCAGTTTTAATTGACTCTTGATTTGTGAGTGAATCATCTATTGTGGTAGAGAAGCCATCACCTGGGTGGGGTTTGCTGCTAGAACAAGAGGCAGATTGCAATACTATAGCTGGATTTAGAAAGGAGAGGGATCAGGCCAGATCTGGGATACATGGGTACAGACAATTACTAAGGAGCCCTTCTGGGCCAATGGCCAAGACCTCTGACCTATGATCCCAAAATTCCACAATTGAAGTATTTCTACTAACTAGAGGCAAACCGTTCCGGCACAGGAGCCTGATGGGAACATATCACATTCAAGCCATGTCAATTGGTCTCTGGCTCCTATAGGCTCATGAGCATTTTATATATATATATTTATATATATATATATATATATATATAATATACTCAGTCTAACTTCAAATGTTCCTATATTCTTGCAGTTTTAACATAGTTTAAAAGTCTCTTTTGAGACTCAAAGAAAAACTCTTAGTAATGAGTTTCTATAAAATCAGTTATGTACTTCCAATATACAATGGCATAGAATACATATTCCTATTCCAAAGAGAAGATTGACATCATAGAGGTACTTGGAATTGAGATTCCCTTTTTTAGGTTCTTACTCTTGTTGGTAAAAGAATTTACCAATAGATTGGAAAGGAAATTCTAGGAATCCATATTAAGAGTTTGAGAGAAAAACAACAACAAAGAAAGCAATCTGTAAGTCTTCATAGCTGCTGAGAGGAGAGAGATAAGGACAAAGAAGAGGAATAGCCAGGTATTTTGAGTTGATGTCCAGGACAGGAGGCAGGTTTCACAAAAAAAAGATAAGAAACCAGCTCCATGGTGGGCAGAGGATATTTGGAGAAAGAGCAAGAATGTACAGAGTTTAAGAGCAAGCATGCTCAGATATTTATCTAGCATCAAAGAAGACACAGATAGGAGGAAAAGAAAACTGTATACTTCTTGAATAAGTCCTTAGAAAAATGACAGCCTAATAAAGATCTACAAGCAGCTGCATCAAGGTTAGGGCTTCTGGGGAATATAAATACATTATCTCCTTAAGATGATAATCATTCCCCAATCTCCTTAGCATTTCTTCAGGTGAATCTGCTTTCTCAAGGGGTTTTCTACTGTTTAGGTAGAAAGTAGTTGGAAGGCTTAGTTGGATTAATTATCTAAATGAGCGGACAATACTATATAATATTTGAGCTGTTAGAATATTATTTTTCTACCTAAGTCAAAGATAGAACTCATAATTTATCCTTTAGACCAGAAAGCAGGAGTTTCCCTTATTGGATCTCAACAAAGCCCTGGATTTCATATGACATTTTAAATCCTAAAGAAAGCCAAAGCTAATTCTAAGAGAGGAGATCATTTCTCAATGTCCTGTAAGACTGCTGAGATCTATCTGGTTAGCTAACGTTACTCCTTCAAGAGTTGGGATCTTAAAGTCATTTAAGAAGTAGACATCAAGTCATATAATAAGTTTCCACTGAAATGGGTTGTGGATTGGTTGCAAGTTTCTACTCCTGGTGATGTTCAGGACTTGGAGAAGTATCAAAATAGATACTAGAAAAAGAGTTAGATTGATGTTGGACCATCAGAACATGGGTTGACTTTTAATGATAGGTGATAGAATTAAGAAAAAGGAATAGATGTGGTGAAGGGAGAATTGTGGAGCCCAGGAAGAATTACTAAGTGCAATTAAACACTGTCATGTGGCCATTGACCATAGACACATGAAAGAACAATTCAAGACATAAAGTCATTACATATGCAAACTATGTCTAGCCTTTATTTTACCTCAAATGAGAGAACCTAAGACAGGTGGATGAAAACAGACTTCTTTTTCCCATTAAATCAGAGTACCAAAACAAGTAGCTTATTGACCCGAAGCATTGAGAGTCAACTGCCCAAATGAATCTTATCCAAACAGCTCAAAGGACGTGGTCATCTCTTCTGTCTGCAGAGGACTTTCTTCAGTGAGTCATTTTGTGATTGTCAAATGCATTACCAGGAAATAAGGGTTCTCTTTTGTGAGTTCTTAGTCTCACTGATTTTATATATATATATATATATATATATATATATATATATATATAATATGTATAAATATGTAAATATATAAATATGTAAAATATATATGATAGATGATAGATAGATGATAGATAGATAGATAGATAGATATAGATATAGATAAAATTGGAAGTTTAGTTTCGGGTCCACTTTATTAGAGGCAAACAACAAATAATATATATCTTTTTTTTCTTACTTTCTATTTATTCCATATGTCTTTTACATCATGTATCTTGATCTCATTCATTTCCCCATACCTTCACATCCGCCTTCCACCCCTGCACCACCCCCTAAAATAAAACAAAATTTTAGAGAAAAAAAAGGCAGAAAGTCAAATTTCACCATGGAAGCTTCAGTGTGACACAGTGAGTCATGCAGTAACTCCCTTTGTCCATATATCTTTACTTGCAAGTGTTCATAGCAAAGAGTCATTGGTCTAGTTTGAGGCCTCTGGTTTCTACTACACTATTGATGCTGGGCCCTCACTAGGATTCTTCTTGGATATTCTGTTGTGTTCTGGAGATCCTGCAGCTTTGGGTCTGAGGGTTTGGTCCTTTTAAGTGCTCCAGCAGATTATAGACGGGTGGATGTTGGAGCAGGCCAAGTCATAACCCTGGTTCTGGGCCTGGGTGGTTATAGGGTTGTTTGGCCAGCCAGTTCTCCCCTGTCCTCACCACCAGGGTGAGCTCTCCAGCATTGCCCTAGCTAATTCACCTCTTGCAGCAATAGCAATGGGTGGGACCAATTCTCCTGCTTTCATGCCCTCAGAGCCAGCTCTCTAACACTTAAATCATTAGGGCCAGCTCTATTGTTTTGCCCAGGTGAGGTACAGGGGGCCACTCTTCCGAATGCTGCAGCTGTTGAAGGGTAGGGATAGACCTCCTGCTCTTATGACCCCAGGGTCAGCTCCTCCACCTGTTTTAGGCATAGATGGGTGGGAGGGGGACATCTCTCCACCACCCATGCTACCAATGTCTGATGAGTAATGGGGACAGCTCTCCTTCGCTCATAACGTTGGAGCTGAGTAATCCTCACCTCTAACCACCAGGCAGCTCTCTTATGCTACCTAGGTGAGGGGCAGGGTCCGTTTCTTGAGTGTTGCTACTGATAAGAGGAAGGATCAACTTTCTCATCTGTTGCAGATAGTAAGGAGTGAGAGGTAAGGGGGCATCTCTCACACCTCCACACCACCCCATGACAAACAAGTATTGAGGACAACTCTCCCACACTTACAATTTCGGGGCTGGCTCACCCACACCTGTGCCAATAGGGTTGGCTCTATTTTGCTACCAACGTGTGGTTCAAGGCCTGCTTTCCAAGTGTTGCAGCTGGTAAGGGGCAGGGACAGCTCTCCCACTCTTGTGACCTCAGGGCCAGTTCTTACACCTGCCTCAGACATTGATAGATAGGCAGGAAGGCAACTCTTCCCTGCCCATGCTGTCACAGGACATGGGTGATGGGAACATCTCTCCCTTGCTCACTACTTCAGGGCTGTCTCACTCGTATCTGCATCCCATTCCAATGTCCTATTGTCTCCACTGTAGCATAAGCTTAACTGCCACAGCTCCACATACAGCTCAATTGGGAATTTAATGCAGGGTCTCTAAGAGTGGTATCATTGCCTGGCCTCAGTGGCTTTCTAACAAGCCTCAATGACTCTCTATTCCTTGTATCCTGCATGGCTGCAAAACCAACACTAAGTGTTTGGTACTATCAAGCTCTGTTCCTGGTTCAAGACTGAGCCTGGCCCAGCTGAGTATGATTAAAATGGCCAAGTGACTGCACAGCTGAACTTATGAAAACATTTGTTAGGTGAGTGCTTTTCTTTTCTTTTCTTTTTTTTTTCAGAGAACACCTTGGAGGCACTCTTTGTTAAGACTTCTACTTTCTAGATAGTCTTATTTCAAATGAATATTTTCTCAATGATACAGTTTTAAGTTTTAGTGGCTCAGTAGGTAGAATCTTGTGCTCAAGTTGCCATTCCTTATTGGTACAATGAAAAGCACAAGACTTTTCTTTAACTGTGTTGAGTTCTGACCATTACATCTCTCTTGTCTGACTGCCTTGTCGGCCCCGTGCAAAACTTTGAATGAATTTACTTTCCCTTTTTTGTCAAACCACACTGTCTTCCTGCTCACTCGGTATGTGTAAGTGTGGAATGGAGCAATAACTACAACTACATCACGGCCTTACTCCTGTGCTATCTCCCAGTCTCCTCCTTCAAATTATTTACTGTTTCTACAGTTGAAATCAACCCTACTCAAATTTCAAGATGTGAGCAGAGTACAGCCAGGTACGTTGTCATAAAAATAAGAATGACCCTCACTCCAATTCTCTACATTTCTTTGATCCCTCATTTGCACAAGCTTTACTGTTCACATTTATGTTGGCATTTTAGACGTCTACAGCTTCTCCAGATTATAGTTGCAAACCTTTCCACATTTTTCCCATAAACCAAATCCAAACATCCAAACACCCAGGATCCCCATGATCAGGTTTATCACAGTGGCAATCCCAGTTCTTCAAATCTTACGTAACAGTTACTTTTCTCGAAAGTGTGATAAAATATCTGAAAGAACAAAGGATGTAAGGTGGATTCTGGGTCACAGTTTGGGTGTATACAGTCCATCGTGTTGGGAAGCTATGGCAATAGGGATAGTTTTCACTTGCAGCCGATGAGGCATGGGACACCTGATGTCATGGCATCAGCAGTCAGGAAGCAGAGTACTCAGGTCAGAACCATCACTGCACATCATGCTGAACAGTCCAGCATGATCACAAGCTCTACTCCACATGAAAAACCTTCTAGTCTTCCCAAAGAGCACTACAGGTGGAGTTGAAAAGTCAAAGTGCATGAAGTTGAAGATGCTTCTTATTCAACCCATAAAAGAGACAATCTGTACTTCTCTTTCTTAAATAAATGAATGAATAAAAATAAGAAAATAATAGAGGAATGAGTGTGTAATGCAATGAGAAGCTAGAGAGTCCCTGAAGAACTCAGCAAATGATCCTTTCATTTCTGAATTTAAGTCCCTCAAAAGCAGCAGGTTTTGACACTTTAGGTTCTCTACAGATGTGTTACTATACAACACATAAAGCAGATGCCACTTTCCTATATTCACTTGTTTCTCCTAGCTTAATAGCAGAAATTCAATATTCTTAGTATTGATTTTATTCTTTCCAGCACTAAGTATGATGTTGGTGGTTAATTTGTTTATATTTTTTATCAAAAAAGAAAAATGTTACCATTTTGTTAACAGTTTTTTATCCCAATACTTGTTGAATTTCAAAGGATCATTTTACCATCTAATTATATAATCATATTTTTTCTCACATTTTATTTACATATTATAGGTAGTCCTTATTGAATTTCTAATTTTAATCTCAATGTTTATGAAAGATACATTTATTCATTGTCATGATCAGACTGCTACCTTTAGCAGTCAGCAGCATGGATGAAGAAAAGGCTGCATTAACCTCTTACTGGAAGGCTTTACTCATTCTGTAGAACAGAAACTAGAACAATATCTTATACAATTACTCCATAATGCAGTTGGTTCTTCAGGTTTTTGATCACATAATGAGCATTGTTTAAAATGTATTTTTTTTGTAGCACCTTGGTCCTCTCTCCAGTGTGTTTGGGTTAGTCCATAGGTGGGCCACCCATAGCTTCACTGAAACTTCTGTCTCTCTTCTCCTGATAAGTTTTCTTTCCTGGCAATAATTAGAACCTTCTGCCACTACCATTGTCACAGATACTGTTGGAACTGACATTGTCATCTTTTCCTGCACCACCACAGAATCCAGAGCTGATGTGTAGCTAGAGTTTTCCTGCCTGGCCCACAGTCAGGACAATCTCTGTCACCCACCAGTCCCACAGCCGCTCAGACCCAACCAAGTAAACACAGAGACTTATATTGTTTAAACTGTTTGGCCTAATGGCACAGGCTTATAGCTATCTAGTTCTTACATCTTAAATTAATCCATTTCTATACATCTATACCTTGCCACGTGGCTTACCGGCATCTTCACATGCTGCTTGTCATGGTGGCAGCTGTTAGTGTCTCCCTCCACCTTCCTGTTCTCTCAATTCTCCTGTTAGTCCCGCCTATTCTTCCTGCCTGGCCACTGGCCATTCAGTGTTTTATTTATTGACCAATCAGAGCAATTTTACATACAGACCATCCCACAGCACCGATGCCTCCAATGTTTCCTCTATTTATAGTTCCAAAAAGAAAAGGCTGAGGATTGTGATTGTCAAAGTCACTAGATTCCACCACCTCCAACATTCTTTTTTTAAAAACTCCATTGTAGATTAATTTCTAAATGGTCTTATTAAATAAAAAACATGGAGCCAGAAATTTGGGTTAAAGTCTTAGAGAAATCAAGGAAATATGGAAAGTCACCAACTAACCACACTTCACCAACTCTGCAGCTTCCAAGGAGTGCAACTTCCTGTCTACCCAGGCTTATATGCTTGGCTTTTCTGCCCTCTCATTGGCTCTTACCCCAGCTACCTCACTTCCTCTTCCTACACAGCTCTGTCACTGTCTGTCTCTACAGACCTCCAGCTCTCTATGGTTGGTACTTGGATTAAAGGCATGTGTCACCACACTTGGCTCTTTTCCCTAGTGTGGCCTTGAACACACAGAGATCCTGCCTGCTAAGGGATTAAGGGCATGTGCTGCCTGACTTCTTGTTTATTTAAAATGGTTGGACTTTTCCCCCTGATCTCTTGGCAAGCTTTATTTCTTAAAGCACAAATAAAATATCACCATATTTCAGCACAAATAAAATATCACCACACTCCATTACAAACATGGCCACTGCTGCTATAGCCACCACAATCAGGGCTATAAAACATCCATCTCTATAAAACCATCTCTATAAAAATCATCAAGATTTACAGAACCACTTTAATGTTTTGGGGTACATGAAGCACTAGTTATCTCTCATTTCAAAAAATTTTCCATTTTTCATAATGTGGTCATTCCCAGTATGGTATTTCTAAATGACAGTCTTATCCCATTGAGTCATGGTCATCAAAGTTAGCAAAAGCAGAGCCACGTCTTCTCTGCATTACCCTTGTCAGTCATATTTCAATCACATCAACTTCCCCATGCTGTTGAAAATAGGTGATAGTTTTCAATGTCCTCAAGGAATGCCAACAAAGATGATTTTCACAGTTAAGTGACCAACTGGTTTTTGAGAATCTCTTTGTAACACAGAGATTTTGGTTTCACAACTTTTTCATGTACCTTGTATGGCCATGTATTCAGGGCTACAATTACCTCCTCCCCAATGGTGTAAAGTACAAACACAAAGCCCCTTGACCTTTAGATGTTTCAATTTCATTATCACACAATTGGGAGTTCTGCATTACTCAAATGAATGCCCAGTCTTTTATCAGCCATTTCAATGCTCTAAAGCTGTTCCATCTACTTCAGAGACTCTGATTCAGGAGCAATTTAAAGGAGATCAGAGATCCTTCATCCATGCTACCTTTGCCAAGTCAACAAGCAGAAGCAGTTATGTTCATGATGACATCCCTTTAATTTGATTTTGATTTCTGAAACAAAACAAGCCTAATCATGCCTAACCACA
>CABHPQ010153657.1:0-37580 GCA_902168405.1 Peromyscus aztecus | reverse complement strand
TGCACACACATTATAAATGACACAAGCATATCTGATGGTAACAGCATTTATTATTCTCTTTAAATTTAATTTAATGGTTTATGTCCTTTAATAATTTCAGTTATTTCTTTTTAAATTTGTATCAACATCTCTTGTGTTTATTTGTGTTTGACATTATTTCTAAATGACTGTAGTAGTTCCTTCAAAAGTAATATATATATATTACTTTTTATATCTATCACAATATTATGTCATAGCACTTATAAAGTATGACTCTAGACTGATCTTAAGTATCTTTTGTTATTTATAGCTCCTTCAAGTAACAACATTTTTATTATTTTTAGGTTTGATACATAGTGAGTGATTTTGCATTTTTTTTTACAATTATGTGTATGGTTTTAATTGACAATGCCATCACCCAAACTACAAATTTAAAGTATTCAGAAATGTCTTTTAAATAAAATAGGGGTAACACTCATGGCATTTACAACTCTACAAGGAAGGGAGACATTATCAAACACAGCCATGCTTAAGATTCCAGGATGCTCAGATTCTGGTTTGACTTGATTTTAAGAAAGTGAATAATAATTCTCCATACTTGAATATACTGCACTTACAAAGCCCTGAGTGAAATATAACTAATTCATATAGGTATTAAACATTTCCCCAAGTCTTCCTATGATACAAACTCAAAGGAAAACAAAGAGGCTCAATATTATATGAAAAAAAAAAAAGACTAATACCATGGTGAAATGATTCAGTCTTTCAAGGCTAGACTGATAACCAAAACTCCAAGACTAATAATACTATACTTTTCTGATAGATAGGTAGATAGATAGATAGATAGATAGATAGATAGATAGATAGATAGATAGATAGATAAATAGATAAACAGAAAGATAAACACTGATAGATTGTCTAATGTCATATTTAATGAACATGTTTAACAGGGCACTTGGGAAAACAATTCACTATCAGTTATTTACATAGATTTTACATATACCCATGCAAATGTGTACATATTTTCATAATAAACTCAAATATTACCAACAATTAAGAAAACGAGGCATGACCAGGCAGTGGTGGCATCGCCTTTAATCTCAGCTCTTGGTAGGCAGAGGCTGATGGATCTCTGTGAATTAAAGACCAGCCTGGTCTACTGAGTAAGTTCCAGGACACCTAGGGCTGTTACATAAATCCTGTCATATAAAACAAAAAAAATCAAAAAAAAAAAGAAAAGAAAGAAAATGAGGCATGAAAGAAAAATCACACTGGGCCACAGTTGTGCAAGAAATAATTCTATGTGCTGACATTTTATTCATTGTGTTCAGTTCTTTGGATAGACATACTTACCTAGTGAATCTTAACAAACTTGGAATATTTCATCTTTCCCTAGTTAAGGAGAATGTAAAACTCTGGACAGTATCGATGATTTATTTCATACCATGTTTGTTTAATATCCCCCATTGCTTTCTGTATCTTCATGTTTTCAACTCTTGTAAGATCATGAACAATAAGTGAAATATCTCAGTGGTCCATATGGCCATCATTCTGCCCTTTCCTTGCAAACTGTTACTCTACATTTTGTATCTCAAAATATAGCCCAGTCATTTTTGTATCTGTTCTTCTAAAAGTCCTTTTCATTTTACCAGTAACTAGTATATATTGAGTGGTCATATTGTGTTCCTCTCTACTTTTTGTGTTAAAAGGAATACAGTCACATGACAGAGATCACATAATAAACAATTTGATGCATCTTTCTTAGAACCCCAATAGACTTCCAGTGATTCTGATTAACCCAATTGTATTACTTACATTCCACTTCTCAGGACATACAAATCATTCTGTTTGTGTGTACACTATTCTAGATGATCTAAATCTGTGTATCTGGGTCAACTTAAATGGTTAGAGATAGGGGCAAAATCTCTTCTAGGCTTACTCAACTGTTTATTTTTCCATCTCCTAATATTCTATTCAAGTCTATGAAGATAACTTTTTGAAATTATAAACTAACAAGCAAATATGTAAAAATGGGAGGCTCTTCTCAATGAAAAATCACTCAGGTGGTGGAAGATATTTATTTTCTACATAAAATACATCTCAAAATTATTTTAACTCTTGGGAGGTTTGCTGCCTTATTTATTGACACAATAATACCTAGCTGTCTCATAGGATTATTCTGAATAGGAAATGAGCTACAGTGTGTTTGCCAAACTTTCATATCCCAAAGGCTGAGCATGCTTTTTTATTGCCCACAAGTGAATGCTTTATCATGTTTATAAACAATATTTTGATGTAGTTTTCAGAGTGGGGGAGCATGGAACATTTCACCAGTAATGAAATCTGATATGCACATTGCATTCATTCTGCAACATGGGTGCTAGCTGTTACTTTCTTAGGGTGGCTAGTGCATGCGTGACTGGTTGTTTTCAAAGCAAGCCTTTAGGATTTTGACCTAGTTGTTGCCTTGTGGTCTTTATAGTTTGCTGGGTATTTTGAACAAATAAGAATGGCATGTATTTGCAAATTTCAATTATAATATTATTCAATTATAACAATAAAAAACAGCAATTTTGGTTCAGATGTGGTTTAGACATTTAAAAAACTACCATATTCAGCCTATTTCCACTTCTGTCAGATTTTAGTAGACATCCACTGTAAGCAATTTAGAAGGAATACCCAAAACAATCAATTCAGCTTTGAATTTACTTTTGCTCAAACGTTAACTACAAAATAAAAGTGAGATTGTTGATTTACAATGTTAATTATCCGAACATACATTAAATCGAAATTACCAACAATATTTGGGCTCATTACGGCCATCTTAGGTGGTAGCAAGTTCAGTTATTTAAACATTCTTTTGTATTTGAATGTGAAATTTCAACTTTTTTATGAAAGTAAATACATATTCCAGGAGACTCAATATGTATAAAATGTTGCATTTGAATAAAGACTCTGGCTTCGTCAGTCTCCTATGTAGTAATGTCTCATAAACATGAGGATGTGAACATACAATCTCCATATTGGTGTCTAACAAAGGCATGAAACACCAGTAGAAAAATCTTAAGAGAAAAGTGATTAATAGTTCTTTATCATCATAAACTAAGGATTTATCACCAGGGAATTAGGCTTTGATGGAATGGAGTAGAAGGAGATTGTTTTCCTAATTATTATAACCAGTTTCATTTTTAAAAGAGCATTCAATTCACAATTACTTTCAACATCATTCAGGGGCAAGTTTAGTCATGAATCAGGAAAATAATTTAAGTTTTTCTAACAGATCAGCAAGAAAATAGGCATTTTATTATGCTTAGTACATAGGTGGCTGCTTTTTATATGTTTAACTCACTTTGTTGAACGTTATAACTTGAGCATAATTTGATTTTGCAGATTGTAGTTGACAGGAGATTCAGGAGAAATGGATGTCCTTAACAGTTACTTATCAATACAAATTTCTCAATCACAGAATTCAGTCTTCTGGTAAATGAGTGGTTTATCTCATAAGCCCTTGTGGCACTGTGATGAAGAATATTATCAGAGTAACCTTTGGGAAATAGCCTAAAAGTGCAAGGTTGCAGTGTTTTTTAAATGAAATACTGATGTGCTCACTTTTTTTTATATATATATAAGCCCATACAATTATTTAATCAACTATATTTTAAAGTGCTAAAGATGTAAAGCCAAGTTATAAATTACAATTACTACTCCTAGGCTCAGAGCTGAAGCAAGGCTTATTTTATGTCTTCTAAGCTGTTAGTTCATAGTGGACAAATATGACATATGAACATATACCCTATAAAGTTGAATTTAGTGTTAGCATATGTTTGGAGCCTTTCAACTTTAGTTTAAAATGTCCACAAATGTATAATAAAGGATATACCATATCACTCAAACACTCAGTAGCAGGTTTCACATTGTCCATTTTATGACAACTGTCAAGTAAGATTTTTTTCATATTTTAAAATTTCTAAATTCTATGTATGTAAGCAAGGACCATTTCACATGGGCTAAGATATAGTGATTGCAAATAAAACATAATGGAATGCCCTGGGTGTGATCTTGCTTGTCTGACATCAGTACACATTTGGTTAGCTACCATATTCTGAATGTGATAATAATGGATAGAATGGAGAATAAAGCTCTACTCTAAAAATTGACTTTAGCAATTACACTCTGATATACACTGTGTTTCTCTACTTTATCCAGCATAAAAATCATATCTGTCAGGAAATATAAGGTTTTGTGCAATCATTTATTGATTCACGACTGTGAGAAAGCTGTAGAAATAAAAAATAAGGGAATAAAACATGGTTACATAGTAAAATATGAACACTCTCTAGACAACAAAATGAAATATTCTGTTAACATTGAACTGAAGAGGAAATACCTTTGATATTAACATTAAGGTTATTAAATATTTGATTAAAATAGAACAGGGCAACAATTAGCATTTTAAATATGTAGTATTAATTTAAAAGTCTTTATACATAGTATTGTATATATCCAAATGAAGATCCGCTTGTGAAATATTGAAGCTTTAGGTATTCTTTTTAGTATTTTTATCACCTTGGATCGATTAGTCCTGTGGTTTATTTTCTCCTGTTTAATCATATGGTTTTCCATGTTGCTGTGTAAGGCCTGGAGGTATTCTAATTGAATTACATGAGTTGGGAATGTAGGAACTATGTGTTTTTTATGCTATTGTAGGTGATTGCCTAGTCTTGGCACATATTTAAGATTTAGTAAATTCTTATTAGCAATTGAATGGATGAGAGAAAACCCTTAATTTTGAGAAAGGATTTTTTTAAAGCATGTCAACCATGTTGGGACCTGTCTGCAATTTCAACACTTGGGAATCTAAAGCAGGAGGATCTTGAGTTTGAAGCTAGCCTGGGCTGTGTCATATTATACCCTAAGAAAAATAAACCAGATAGAAAAGTCTATTGTTATAGATAAGCTCAATATGCTATCTATAATTGCTATCAATAAGGAGACTCAGTTATTAACAAACCTTTCATGCTACATGCATTTGTATCTTGCTTGGCTGATTTCTGAAACAAATTCTATGGAATTTTATGGTTTATTTTTGTTAATTTATTATTAAATCTTAAATCAATGCATGTCTGTCCTTACTATTGAGGGCACTTTTGACTGACCAAAATAAACAGAAATCTTTTCCAAACAATGCCCATTTTCCAGGCAGAGGAGAAATGCAATATTAACCAGTTTTCAACAAAAACCTATTTGGTGTCATTTACTTACATCAAAGCAGCTTTTTACCCAAGCAGTAACTTAGAGTCAACGTGTTCTTTACCCCTTCACACTATTCCGTGAAGTCTATTTTATAATGTGAAGATTCCTAATGTGAACATTATGGAAGAGAGGGGTTTAAAGGTTCTATGAGCCAGAGGATTGGGGAATTTGATGTGAGATTGTGTCTCCTAATAGCAGAAGCTGCACCCATAAACTCTCACCAACAGGACTGCCCAACCATGAGTTTAACAAGGAGGACGCCAGGGAACATGCCAAACTGTATGAAGAAAGTCTCAAAGTCTAGAACGTCTCAGTGCTACAAGAGGAATCACAGGCAACTGAGGGAAGCTGAGAATGAGAGCAGTGGCCTTCCTTCCGCAGGGAAGGTCATACCAACGGCTTGTTCAGTGCCAGTCGGTCCTCAAGACATACACACATTCATGTCACATCATATGAACTGGTTATATTTAGGAATACGTTTGCATATGTTGT
Organism: Peromyscus aztecus; assembly: GCA_902168405.1. Taxonomy (NCBI): domain Eukaryota; kingdom Metazoa; phylum Chordata; class Mammalia; order Rodentia; family Cricetidae; genus Peromyscus; species Peromyscus aztecus. The sequence goes on along the minus strand of CABHPQ010153657.1, from coordinate 31,856 downwards.
GATAACAATTAGTGAAAAAAAAGGAGACCCCAGATTTGAAGGAGGTTGAGGAAGAATGTAGCAGAGATTTTGCAGGGAGGAAAGCGAAGGGGGGAAATGTTGTAATTAAATTATACTCTCAAAAATAAAAAAAAAAAATCCAAAAGAAGAGACTTAAGCTAGAATGCTCAGTCTTTGTTGGCACATGATGCCCTGCACTGTTAAGCCCCCACTAGGAAGAAGGAACTCTCCAGGTACACTGCCTAAATCATGAGATAAATAAACACTCTTTTCTTACAAATAATAAAAAAAAATCTTGTTATATTTTAACACAAAATATTCTGTAATCACTTTCTAGATGATGAAATAAAATACAATTGTCCATCCGATCAGCAATATACGTTATAAAGTGTATTTTTATATTTTAATTGTAGTCACAAATATAATTCCTGCACAGCCATTTCAGCTAACGTCTATTTATCCTGACGTCTTGCTGTGATGCACAGATGGAGGTGATGTCATGGCAGGCCTGCTTACAAGAGCCCCTTCTCTCTTTCTCCCCATTTCTCAACAACGCTTCTGCCTGTCTCCAGGGAACGCTAACTCCACCCGGGCTTCACCGCGGATATCTATCCTTTTTTTTTTGTTGTTGTTGTTGTTATAAAGGAAAACATTTATTGGGGAATAGTTTAAAATTTCAGAAGTTTAATCCATTATTGTCATGGCAGATGGCAGGCAGGCAGAAACGGTGCTGGAGAAAAAGCTGAGTTCTACATCTTGATCTGCAGGCAGCAGAAGCATCTGTGTGCCGCCCTGAGAATAGCTTAAGCAAAGGAAACCTCAAGGCCCACCCCCATACTGGCAAACTTCCTCCTATAAAGCCACACCTACTCCAACAAAGCCACACCTCCTAACAGTGCCACTCCTTTTGGGGACCATTTTCTTTCAAAGCACTACACTAAACTCCCTGGACCCCAAAGGCTTGTAACTATACCATAATGCAAAAATTCATTCAATCTGACTTCGAAAGTCCCCATCGTCTATAAGCTTCTCAAACTTATTTAAAAGTGAAGTTCAAAGTCCCTTCTGAGATTCATACAATCTCTCAACTGCAATCCCCTGTAAAATTAAAATTCAAAGCAGATCATATACTTCCAACATGTAGTAGCACAGTATATATATATATATATATATATATATATATATATATTACATAAAGGAAGAATAGTGAGAACATAATGGACCAAAGCAATACAAAAAACCATCTGAGCAAACTCTAAACTCTGCATCTCCATGTCTGATTTCAAAATGCTCTTCAGATCTCCAATTCCTTTCATTTTTGCTGACTGCAATATACTTCTCTCTCTTTGGCTGTTCCCATTCCCTATTAGCAGCTTTCCTTGACAGATATGGACTCTCGCATCTCCAACATCTTGAGGTCTCCATGGCAATCCAGACCTCAACTTCACAGCTTCATGCAATGGCCTTTCTGGGCCTCCATTCAGGGACACCTTCATTTCATCTTCTTCCCTGTCAGACAGTGGGCACCATAGGCCAGTCTCCATCAATTCTGTTAATGCAAATCTCATTGCCCAGCCTTTCTCAGTCTTAATATTTATATCCCATTCTCAATATCTCCCAAATTCATCTTTCTACAATCTGTATCTGTCATGTTTTCATGTTGCTTTCGGGAGTCTGTCTTCTATTTCCACTAATTTCCGTTCTCCACTGGCTGCATCTCCATACACACCTGCAGCACAGTGCCTCTGGGTGAGCCTCCTCTCTGTGGAGGAGGTCTGGGAGAGCACGATGGCAGTCCCACAGATTTCCAGATACTTTAAATGCATGGCTCTCCTCAGTGCAGAGCCCTTTATTTCTGCAGGATGTGTACTTCTTGAACATCCCACTTTTTAGTCCTCATTGCTTTCTTTATCAGTCTCAAAGTAAACCCTTCACCTCGTTAAACACCACAACAACCAGCACCAATTATAGTTATGACTAGAGTTATCCCACTTTTATTTTATTGATTAGTTTTATTATTTGACAACTTTGTAAATATATGTTGTGCATTCTAGTTCCTCTTCTCTCCCTCTTCTTATTCTCCTGACATTCCTATAAAACTTCCTTATCCTCGCTGGGCGGTGGTGGCGCACGCCTTTAATCCCAGCACTTGGGAGACAGAGGCAGGCGGATCTCTGTGAGTTCAAGGCCCGCTCTGGTCTACAGAGTGAGTTCCAGGAAAGGAGCAAAGCTACACAGAGAAACCCTGTCTCGAACCCCCCCCCCCCAAAAAAAAACCCTTCCTTATCCTCATTGCTCCCTCTCCCAGATTCCCATTCAGATTTAACCTGTGTTCTTTGATTTCATTTTGTTACTTCCTGTTCAAGCTTCTCCAGCAGCCTAAAACCACACATTTGCCTCATTACCTTAACTTTTCGGTATTAATGATTTATTCACTGATTAGATGTTCATCTATTCTTTCATGCTTCTATTGTTACGGTACTATTTTAAAATTTCTCATGGAGATGCATCCTTATTCCAGAATATCAGCTGTCTTCTAGCCTCATTCAGTTTTCTTCTGTGCTAAAGCAAACAGACCATTGCATCTTACCATTCTCTTGCCAGGGCACTGCATTGTTTTCTCCTCAACTTCGAGTGTTTAATCCCATGGAAAAAGACTCAGTGTTCTCATAATTCTTTTATTCTTTCTACCTATTTTAGCATTTGTTACCTAAGGCATGCCTAAATACGTTAAGAATGAATATATGAATCCAAATTCTTTATTTGTTTTTATGATGACATATGAAATTGTATGTATCTACTTAATTTTTAAAAATACAATATTTAGTCATCACATTATACAATATATCTCTTGAACTTATTCACCAAATGCCTCTATACAAAGAAAGGAAGCAATCACCAGACTGAAAAGACAACTATAAAAGAGGAGACAAATATCTGATAACTTCATATATGATAAATGGGAGATATAAACAAGCAAATATTAAGAAAACAAGTAACCTGATTTTAAAATAAAGAAAGGACCTGAATAATAGTTTTCTAAAGAAGATATATAAACAGTCAATGTACCCATTATTTAAAGGGATTCTGGAATGTGAAGAAGGGTGTTGTAGAGGCCACATTATTAAGTAAATAATAACTGTCTTAATTAGGGTTTCTATTGCTGTGAAGAGACATCATGACCACACAACTCTTATAAAGGAAAATATTTCATTGTGGTGGTTCATTTACAGTTCAGAAGATTAGTTCATTATCGTCATGGTGGGAAGCCATGCAGCATGCAGGCAGACATGGTGCTAAAGGAGCTGAGAGTTCTTTCACCTTCACTCATGGGCAACAGGAACTGGTCTGAGACACTGGGTAGTATCTTGAGCATATATGAGACCTCAAAACCTGCCTCCATAGTGACATGCTTCCTCCAACAAGGCCACACTTACTTCAAGAAAGCCACACTTCCTAATAGTGTCACTCCCTTTGGGGGCCATTTTCTTTCAAACTACCACAATAACTCTAATGATTTGGTTTTAAAAGGGAGTAAACCATAGTTGCCAACACAAGTGCTCTGTGTGAATTTCCACAGACCCCTTGAGTTAGCATGCTTGCTCTCACTGGGCTTTGACTCTCAAGCCAACATCTGTGGCTTTTGTTTCTGTAGTAGGGAATTGCCCTCAGGCTGTCTCGGTGGCACAGGGGGAACCAGGAATGTGTAAATTTCCTGCCCAAATGACCAAGATACCCCACATTTATTTGGTTCTGTTTTCTCCACTCTCTTCTGTTCTTAAAAACATTTCTTAATATATTGCATTTTCATAAATAGGTCTTTTAGAGTCTGTATCCAAGGAACTTTCTGAGTTTATTTTGGTTGCTATAACAAAATATCTAACACTTGGCAGTTTAGAAAAGGCAAATTTATTCAGCTCACAATTTTGGAGGCCTAAAGTCTATGTCCAGGTGGTCAAATATACTGGTGAGGAGTGTGTTACCACACAGCCATTAGCAACAAGAGAGCTGGTGTGAGAAAGGATAGGGATCACATGCTGTGAAGGAAGTTTCTGGGTCCCGCCCCCGACTATTGAACAGTCTTGAATGGAGGGGTGAGGATTAAGAAATAATAGATATGGAAAATAGAGATGTAGATGATATAAAAGAAAAAGACAGAGACACAGAATAGCATTGGTAGGGCTCTCAGTCAATACCACAGTTACCCTGAGTTTATTTCTCAGGGCCTTTTTATACCCAAAGCAGGGGAGACAAAAGACCTTCCCCTCTCAAGGACACCATGTTTCAAGGTACAAACAAGTGTAAGCATCTCCTTAATTCTCAAGACACTTGGTGGCCACTTCTTTGGCCAGACATCCTGTTATCCAGCCTTAAAGAGCAAAGGGAAACTTGAACACTCTGGCCTTGAGTCAGGATGGAATCAAGCCACAAATTGGAGTCCTTTGTGGACTTCCACAGGAAGTAGAAACAATGAGGGGCTGGGCTTGCTATTTTATTATAACATGCTTTTATGGAAACTAACTGGAAGAGTATGGTATGAGACTTACATTAATTCTTAAGGCATGACTATGGTTGCCAGACAACTTTCCATTAGATCTTATCTATTAGACATTTTATTGCCTTGACCTTGTCATATGGCAGATCAAGCTTTCAGCATATAATATAGCTCCAAAAAAACCAGCTACTTAAATCTTCATCTTGCAGAGAGAAAGCTGCTTAACCACATATCAGAAAAATTTCTTTATAGTCCTTCAGTAAAGAAGTCAAGATTCCCAAAGAGCTAACTTTTCCTTTTGTAGCTCCTCTTAAAATGTCTTTAAAATCATTTGTTTTCAACTGATTCTATTTTTTTTTTTTTTTTTTTTTTGAGACAGGGTTTCTGTGTGTAGTTTTGGTGTCTGTCTTGAATCTTGCTCTGTAGATCAGGCTGGACTCAAACTCACAGAGATCAGCCTAGCTCTGCCTCCTGAGTGCTGGGATTACAGGCATGCACCACCACCCCCTGGCTCAACTGATTCTTATATATATGAAAATAAACATGAAAATATCTGATACAGGGATGTTATATTCAGGGTGGGATTTCATGTCAAAAATAAAGTCTTCTCATTAAACATCACTGGCAATTTGGAATAGTTATATAAACTTGAAATTTTGTACTTATATTTTTGTTTTATATTTAACTTATTTATTATGTATGTAGGCTGAGATCATACCTATGTCATGGCATGTATGTGGAATTCAGAGGAAAACTTGTGAGAGTCTCCCTTCTACTTCTATCACATTGGGCTCTGGAAATAAATTCAGGTCCTCAGACTTGACTGCAAGTGCTCTTTTTAATTAGCCTTGCCAGCCTGTACTTAGTGTGACTCTTAAAGCAAATGTAATGTGTAATACAGCCACAGTTGGTTCATGCTTAGTATTACAGAAGTAAAAGGATGACTGCAGAGATATCATTATTTTCATTTTGAAATTTACTTGATGGTAGCTTCCACAGTCCAACCTCAGTGAGAGGACAATGACTTCAAAGTGTCATAGTTATGAAGATGATAAAAATCATAAATGAAAAAGAGACATAGAAAGTAATATTAGGCCAACATCCTTTGGTTAAGAGATGTGTCATTAAAATAGTTAAATAATTGTATCCTTACAAACACTTTAAAATGCATAAGTTTTCGCTATTGAAATGTAATATAGAAAACAGAAAACACGTATGTCAGTATTCCTGACCTCAAAGGATTTTCATGATCTATACATAACACATAATCCTGTTAATAGACAAAACAGAGCATGCCAGCAGATGAAGCTTCTGCTGGCCTTTTTCCTGTCACTATACAACTAAATAGGGCTTTCGTGCTTAATGAATATGTACTAAGAGAATCTGAACTTTGTGTCTGGTCTTTTTGCTCAGGGTTATGTGTATGGATTCATCCAGACTCTTGGTTTTCATTAAATCTTGTTTTCTCTTGCTGCTCTGCACTGCAGTGTTCCTCTGCCACCACTTACTCTACAGCTAATATTTGCTTGGATTTCATATTTTGGATATTAGAATAGTTCTTGTATGTCCGTGCTAATGCAACTTGGAGAGCTCAGAAGGCATGTACATATTTATCTTCAGCGATTTCAACAAATGGTCTTCCAGATGTTAGCCTTTGAGCTCACACTGACAGTGTATGGCAATTTTATTGGTTTCACATTTGCCAAATATATTGACTTCATTTTTTAATTTAATCTTCAGCTATATTTCATTGTTAATTTCTTTTCTTTTTTGAGAATTTGAATATTTTGTGTATTTATTTGACAATATTTTATTAGCACTTTAAACCATGAAATTTAATCACAAATAATTCAATAAACATGCTTCAGAAAACAATGTGTCTCATATTGACTGCAGGTTTTCTTTTTCCTTTTCAGTAGACTCAATATTTAGAGCAGTTTAATTTCACAGCAAATCTGAGCAGTGTGTCCAGGGAGTTCCCACTTATATCCTGCTTTCCCACAAACACTTTTAACATACTGCCTTAAAATGGAATGATGTTTCAAAGGATGATAGTATTTGCACATGTCATTATCACCCCAAATCTGTAGCTTACAGGAGACTTTCTCTTCCAGCTGTGAGGCAGGTAAGGCCGAAAGCACTGGGCCATGCCTTAAGCAAACAAAGAGCTGTGACATGTGCAGAGAACACTCTGACCAGAGGAAACCTGACCCATAAGCTCCAAACCAAAAGATGATGACTTGAAGCTTCCAAGCCAACCAAGAAATGCCACAGTAGCTAGGAGCAGAGCCCACCAAAAATCCACATATGTAAACCTCAACCCTTTGTTTAATAAATGAGAGATTGCTTGCAACTCCCAGAGTCTGTGCCATTGATTAAGCATCTGCTCACCAGCTGCCCCCAGGATTAGAGACAGCAGGGCCCCAGCTGCAGAACCAGCAACGTTCTGGTTCTGGCCCCCAATGTAGATGAAACCTTACCTGAGACTTGCACTTTGGTAGTGGTTTTTATTTTTTATTTTTTTATTTTTTCTTTATTGATGGCTGGCTTGCTGTCCTGATTCCTATTATGACTTAGTGTTGTGACACAACCCCTTCAGCTGTTTCCAGTGAGTAAAGCCTTCTCAGTTTTCTGTTTTCCTATCCCAATTGATAAGTATTAGGCTCTCCCTCTCCCCCCTCCCCCTCCCCCTCCCCCTCCCATCTTTTCATTCATTCCGTTGTTCCCCTGTCTGTTTTGTCTTTAGGGCACACATTGCTAACTATTGACCTGCCCAGCTTCTGAAACTCATGGCCAGGCTTTTCTTTTTCCAGGGGCTGTAAATCCCCTGACACCTCTCCAAGGGAGTGGGAACATTTGCTCAGCGGATTACTGACTCTTTTAGTTTCTTTGTCCTTCATTTCTGTTTTTCTTGCAGTGGGAAACTTTGCTTCTGCTGCCAGAGAACCCCAACTCAGAGCTCGTAAAGCTTTGCTTCAGACCAGGAGAATAAGAGTTAAAACTTCCCATCTGGAAAAGTTTTGGAGTGAGGCTTCTGTTACCGCACCCTGGATATCACCTGAAATATCAGTATGGCTGTGGGTCCTCTTTCTAACTAGAAAACGAGAAGTACAGGATGGGAAAACACCCCAGACAGCCTCTGTCCCGACACTTTTGGGAATCATAGCTTGCATAAAATCAGGCTCTACAGAGGAAGTCATCTGGTCCTTTAATGATCATTGTGAGGAACAAAAATCCTCCTCACTCTCCCTCACTTCCCCACTGTCTTATGAGGACCATATCTCAGATGGGGAAGAGGACACTTCACAGACAGACCCACTCCCCTCCAAAAAACTACCCAGGAAATCTGTCCGTAAGGAGGGTGAACTACGATGTACTGTTTATCCCTGGGGAGACTTACAGGATAACCCCTACCCTCTGCTCCCCATTATCCCTCAGGGATAACTGAGACCACCAAGCAGGACACTCCTCAGATTAAATTCTCCGGTTATCACCCAACCAATCCCTTTGCATTTCCAGTTAATGTTGGGGCCAATGCAGCTGCTCAGGCGTGGGTTCCCACCCCTCTAGCCGATCTTTCCCTGGTCCATAAGGATGCCGAAGAATCAGACCCCGACTCCCCATATTTTGAGCAAGTGCTGCGACAATGGGCAATGCGCCTTCAAACCTATTAATGATTGGCACCATTTGATGAAAGCGGTACTTCAACCAGCTGTTTTTCTTAATTGGCAGGCAGCCTATAATGATCAAGCTGAAGAGCAGGCATGCCTAAATATTCAATATAATATTGTTATTTCTCTAGACATGTTGACCGGCAGGGGCAAATATGATAATCTCACAACTCAAGCCCAAACTGGCCTGCATGCCTACTTTGAGCAGGTCTATGAAACTGCATTTAAAGATGATAAGGCCTTTTATGAGGATGCAGTAACACATGACATGACAGGTCAAGCTGGTAGAAATTCTAGCCTTCACCCCCAATGCTAAGAGCCACTGCCCCCCCATATAAATATTCCAAGGCCCATACCATTAAATAGGACATTGCAGAGGCCTGTGTGGGTGGACCAGTGGCCTATTATAGAACCCAAACTATCAGAGTTGAGAAAGTTAGTTGAAGAGCAATTGTCACTGAGCCTCTTTAATTTCTCTCACCACTCCGCAGCACTGGCCATTAGGTCTATGTTTGGTAACTGGCCACTATGTGGACTCAATGCTTGCTTGGATGTGAGAGCATTCCTATTTTTAAGGGGAGGGGATTAATTTAATGGATCCTTTGCTGCTAATGAATCATTTGAGTCCTCCATTTCTATTAAACAGCAAAAGAAATTTTTTATCTTCAAGGACACTCCATCTGTGTAAAGATCTCCTTTTTCTTTATATTAACCAATTCTTCACAGCCTGAGCAGAACTGCACCAAGACAATACGCTGGCTTGGTGCCTGCTGGAATGCAAACAAGGTCCTTTGTGCAGTTTTGGTACATATTCCTGCTTTCATTTGGATACCACTAAATAATATGACACATGATCATAGAGTGGGATTGATGGAGCAGACTAGAATAAAAAGAGACTTTGGAATAATGGCAGGTATAATAGCCACTATTCTGCTTGCTGTGGCAGGTGGGGCAACGGCCACAGCCTCCCTGGTTCAAATGAGAGCCACCACCTCTACACTTTACATGGCCAAAGAAGAATCAGCCTGAGCCTTAAGCACTCAACAGCTGATTAATTCTCATTTCCAGTTAGCCATACTCAATTTACAGCAACTAGATTTATTGGATGATGAAATCCAGACATTAAAAAGGTTGGTAAGAGGAAACTGTGATCCCCAATTTTCCTCCTTTTGTTTAATCCATTATGATCTTGAATATAACACAAGCCAGGGGTCTGTTAAGGAAAATCATATTGGGACCATGGAGCAAAGAGTTCTTAAACCTTATGCTATAACTCTCTAATAATATCTTAAGCCTGAACTCCATGTGTGTAAAACCACTGCAGGTGCCTACAACATTCTTTGCTCAAATTTGGGATCACATGAGATCAATCCTTGACCCTTCAAAAATTATAGCATGGGGAATGCCACTCTTAATAATTCTGTTGTTTAAGTGTTTCCTACAGCATGTTTCCCAGCAGCACTACATCAACAAAACAACCCTGCAACTGCTAATGGTTCTGGAATGCCTTGATCATCACCCCTCTAAGGAAGTAATAAGAGCTTGGCTCATGGAAATTCGAGATATCTCTGATGCCTCTGTCTAATGCTCTCGCACCTTAGGTGTTTTATAGGGGAACCACCCTCTGAGGGCTGGTAGCCAGAGATGAGTAGAGCCTGTTAGGCAGGCCAACCTAAGACAGGCACATCTCAATGTTGGGGGACCCCTGAGGTGGTGACAACAAGATTAGAGCAAAGAACTTTAATTCCCACTAGCAGCCACAAAATATAATACAAAGCGTGTTATGATGCAGATAAGGCAGAAAGCACTGGGCCATGCCTTAAGCAAACAAAAAGCTGCACCATGCACAAAGAGTACTCTGACCCAGAGGAGCCTGACCCATAAGTTCCAAACCAAAAGATGATGACATGAAGCCCCAGAGCCAAACAAGAAACACCACAGTAGCTAGGAGCAGAGCCTGCCACAAATCCACATATATAAACCTCAACCTTTTGTTTAATAAATGAGAGCTTGCTTGTAAACCTCCCTGAATTGATTCTGTTTCTGCTCAACCCCTGGCCCCGGGATTAGAGACAGCATGACCCCAGCTGTAGATCCAGCAACACAGCTGTACATTCGGAGTTTGATAAATGTAAATGCTATGTATATATCAATACAGTTATGGTGTGGAATAGTTAAACTAAAACACTCCTTGAATCACACCTGCATCCCTTCTACCCAGGTGACTCCTGTTATTCTGCTTGACACAGATTTGTCTTTTCAACAACAATATTCTATTGTAAAAACACAATATGAAACTGTGATTTGACTTCTCTGACTTGTGTATGCCTTTAAGGCTCTCCTACACTGTTTCATGATTCCACAGCTGTTTATTTGTAAGTGCTGATCAATTTTCCATTGTCTGGAATTGCATTTCATCTATTCACCCATGGAAAGGTAGGTTCCTGGGTGCCTCCAAATTTTGGCAAGAAATAAAAGCCATGTGATATCTCTACAGATTTTTTGTCCATTTGGGAAAGTTTTAGGTTACTTGTGAGAATATCAAGGAGGGTGATTGGTGGGTCAGATGGAGGGTGATTGGCAGGTCAGATGGTAAGCATTTAACTTGACTATGAGTCATCAAATTTCATTTAAGGTGGGTGAACTGCACTAGCCATGAAAATGTTGTTTTGATTGTTTTTTGTTGTTGTTTGTTTTTATTTACTTATTGAAATATTTTTAATTAAAAAATAAGCCACAAAGACTCTGAGTAGTACTCTAAAATACAGTAAAAACTAGCAAGAATGTTAGTACACACCTTCCTGGTGTTGAATGCTTCCTTTAGTGAAGGCAGTGCTTCTCCAGAAGTTCCCATATTAGTCTAAGCTGTTCCCTCTCCCTATCTGTTATAAAGTCCTTACTGACAGAGGAACATAGAGGCAAAGCACTAATGGCATGGGTAGAATTCTTACTAAGTGCTAGTATTTTTTCTGTAACTCATTCTAAGAATCATTTTCTCATCTTTAAAATGTTATTCATGACCAGAAACATAGGTGTGGAAGTCAACATGTTGTGGGATCAGTCAGAGCCATGAAATATAGGATAAAATATCTATCTCACCCGAACCTTAAATATTTTGTTTAAAAATTCCCAGGCCAGCAATCTATCACAGAATTGTAGGGAAGATTACATGAGGTAAGTAGGAAAACTTTGACAGCTATATATTATTCAGAAGTGATTGGCAAGCTCTTCTTGAATAACTAAATAATGTTACAATGTATTCTTTGTAAAAGTGGTTTGTGCTAGATCTCCAATATGTTACATTAAAATAGATTATTTGAATATTTACATGAACAATTATGAACAGTCCAAAATAAATGTCAGAAATCATAGGTTTGTAAAAATACAGCTATTTGATGGAGTCACTTGAAGAGTATACTTTTTGGTATCAATTAGACTAGGAAACTACTAAATTGTTAAATTTTACCTTTTCAAGAAATTTAATATTAAAAGCATTAAAAAGTAAAAAAAAAATGATTCTGCAACACAGGATATAACTGTATATATTGTCTGATGTTCTTCCAAGATGAAAAAAGGAAGTTGGACACAAGTTAGAAATTTCTGAGTAATTTCCTAAAGAAGATGCAAAGATTTGATTCAGCATGGTTATATGACACAAGCTTTTATTGATTGTCTTTACACACATCAGTTGGAAAATTTTTTAAAAATCAATTGGAGTAAAGATGTTTCTAGGACTTAGCACACTGAATTAAGTCAACTAATATATGGATAAAGATGTGAATGAAACAACACAACAGTAGTCACTGACTTTGGAGCTGTAATTTAGATCTTTGTAAGAACTAGGCTTCTCTGTTTCTTGTCCTGTGAGATAAGTAAGAGCTTCTACATTTGTGTGAGTCATGGAATGGATGGTTTCTCACTTCTGTTTGATCGTCCCTTTGGGGCTTTCGCCGTCATTGTAAAGAACTTGCTTCCCTTTCTCCTACCTCCTTATAATAGCAGTCTTAATTTCAAATGATTTAAAAATAGTATATTGCTACAAAATACATAAATAGTCCTAATCTGAGTAAAACATTCAGCAAATAGAAATTTCAGTCAGAAAATTTCCTATCATTTAGACCTCTTTTTTTTCTGATATGTGCCTAGGTATTTTCTACAAAAATTTCTTCGTCATTAAACAAGGATCAAAACATTAATATAGAAAGGTGACTTCTCTGAAATTTTATCAGAAATAGGAGCTGCATTGGTTTAATTACTATTGTTACCTAGGACTTGAAATACAAGCTGTTTTTTAGAGCATTGAAATAAAATAGTATATTTAGATATACTAAATGAAATATACTAAATGAAATAAAATAGTTTTGCATATATTTGTTTAAAGTTCTTTTTATTATTTACTCATTATAATCTTATTACAATAATTTTGTTTTATGCTTACCTAGGGACATAGAAATTGAACATACTTACCTTAATTAGACAAATCTGCCAGCACTATTTGACTTTTTATCATGGCTCACTACACAAGTCAAAATTGTAATATGCATTTTATATATGTATCCATAAAAGTTAAATATATGAAAATACGACCTCTAATTTAATCAAAACATTTAATGCTCATTAAAATTACAGATTTAGGTTCCATAGTATATCTCAAAGAACTCTTGAAACCATACTTGTAATTTCAGAGCTGTGCCTCACTTCTCCAAACACATACCTCTATGCTGAAAGAATATTGCTCCATTAGGTTCAGGTCATTGCTTCTTTTACTTTACATCTTTTAATCTTTCAAATACAATAAAACTCTGGACTTCAGATATTATAGCAAAAATGCCTGCAGCTCATTGACATTCAGTGAAAGTCCACTGTTGAATGACTGCTTAGCTAACTATTGGTATGTTCTGCAAACCATGAAAACATCACTGGAAGTGGTCTGTGCCCATCAGTAAAAAGGGAGATGTAGCTAACCAGAATTACTATAATGATAGGTGACTGCAGGGGATTGGCACAGTGAAATTCTTATGTGCATAAAAATAAAACCAGATATGATGTGCACATTATTATTCCTAAATACCACTTCTTTATGAAAAATGATATCAGATCATGTTTCTAGGAATGTATAAGTGAGTGGAATAATAATTTCACATCACTACAGGGAAGTCTTGCAATACTTGTCAGGAAATTGTTGCTACAAAGCTTCAAGCAATTAAGAGATTTATTTTTTAAGGTGAGTGAGTTTCTGTTCCAGTCATATCAAACATATTAAAAAGGATGTACTCAGCGTGAACATTCGTATGTACTTTATGTGTACTTGTTATGCATGGCCCTATAAAAGTATGCATCAGGGAAAGACATTACAACCTCAATTCCTTGTAAAGACAGCAGGATTTAATGGGCCAGAAAGCAGGTGTGCAATCCAAGGAGAAATTGCTCTATAACACTGCTGTACCACGGTTGGGCAGAATCATGGTTCTGTTTTTCTTTCCACTATCATTGCACAGTCTATTTAGATGCATTCTATAAAATTATGCCCAATGATCCATACTTGGGGTTGTTTCAGAATATATTATTAACAATAAATCAAGGCTCTGCCAAAACTACAGAAGTTCCTTTGAAATGCTCAATATAGAGGTGGCTATCACGTATATTTTATGGAATAATTCAGTTACCTCAAATTGAAATGTATTTATTTCTCTATGTAGTATGTTTTAATGAATGTTTAATATTCCTAGTATATAGCAGTATTTTGAAATAGATTGTGATTTTGTAGGATTTTTAGACATAGTTCAAAATATTTCCACTCAAAAGAACTTTTGCAGCTCAGCCAAACCTTACCTCCAGAACGATCTACTCTACATTGTAAGTACAGTGGAAAGGTATTTTATGAATTTACATGGTTTTAACAATGAATATATAATTATTATAATTACATGTTAGACACATGCAAATAAAGGCATTATAATTAGAATCACATTTTAATAGTTATGAAGTTATAAGAGATGATAATCAAATATCATGTGACAAATTCTCATTAATAACAACTTAAAGTCAGTAGTACCATTTTTTATACATCTAAATTTTGTTGAAGGAATTCTAGAAAACTCTAGTAATCAAAGCAATGAAAATATCAACAATGAGAATATAAACAATAAAATATCCTTTCTCCAAATAAATAAATAAATAAATAAATAAATAAATCATTGGCACCGTTAAAGTAGTATAAACAATAGCACCAATAGAGTTACATAAAAATGACAAAATGCCAATTATGGACATAGCTGATAAGAAAATAGTGTGTCACTTCCACCCCATCAGAGGCCAAGACAGCTCCCAGAAAACCAGGTAAGCCAGCCCCCAACTCCCACCCTACTCTGCTTTTGCCTACCCAGCATAACCCCAAGTGCCCCTCTTTTTCTTGTCACCTGATCCTGCCTCACACCTCTGTCAAAAGCCCCTACTCCTTTAGAGATCAGGCCAGCATCCCAAACTCAAGGTAAGACTGGACCCCCACCCCACCTGTGCCTGCCCAACAAAACTCCAACTGTGCCTCCTCTTCTCGTCACCATATCCCATCCAATATCACTCATGAAAGCCTTCTACCCCATCAGAAGACAGGCAAGCTCCCTGAAAACCAGATTAGCCACCTCCACCCTCCCCTGCCATGCCTGTGCCCACCCAGCTTAACCCCAAGTGCTTCTTCTTTCCTTGTCACCTTATCTCTGGGCCTACACTTCTGCAAGAAGCCTCCAGCTCCACCAGAGGCTAGGCCAGCATCCTGAGCCCCACCCAGGTAAGACTGTCCTCTGCCCTACCCACACTCACCCAGCAGAACTCCAACAGCCCCTCTTCTTGTCATCACCATATTCTGCCCACACCTTTGGTGGAAGTATTCTACCCCAATATAGGCCATGCTGGCATCCTGAACCCAAGAGACCAGGCCTACTCCCGGAAAACCAGACAGAAGCATCCTACCTCACCAGGAACCAGGCCTGGATCCTGAACTCAGAGGAACCCTGGTCAGATCAGAAACCATGCACATAGCCAGAACTCCAGCCACAAACTTCGACAGATAACTCCTGCTGGACAAGAGACCACCTAGACTATCAGGAGTACAGCACTATCTTCATTAGGGTTTCTATGGCTGTGAAGAAAGACCATGACCACAGCAACTCTTATAAAAGAAAAATATTCAATTGAAGTGGCTTACATTTTTAGAGCCTTAGTTATTATCATGGTGGTGTTACATGCTGATTTATAGGCAGATGTGGCACTGGAGCTGAGAGTCCTATATCTTGATAGGCAGGCAACAGAAAGTCATCTAAGTCACTGTGCTTGGTTTGAACATATATGAGACCTCAAAGCCTGCTTCCACAATGGTTCACTTCCTCCAACAAGGCCACGCCTACTCCAACAAAGTCACACCCACTAATAATGACATTCCCTTTGGGGGCAACTTTCTTTCAAACCACCACAAGCTCTCAATGAAGGTGGAAATCTTTTACCCAACCACAGGACATAGCAGCCAGAAGACCAGAGAGGAAACAGAAACCAGGGAAGAAAATGTCTATCCAATAAAGACATATCCAGAACTTGGCACCTAGACTTATAATCACTTCAAATCCAGATGCTTAAATGTAACCCTAAGAACACAAAAAATAAAAGCCAGGCAATATGTCACCACCAAAGCCCAGCCATACCACTACAGCAAGCCTGAATATTTCAATACAATGGAAGCACAAGAAACAACCTTGAAACCAAATTAATGATGATGATAGAGGTTCTTAAAGAGGAAATGAATAAATTCTTTAGAGGAATTGTGGAGAAGACAATCAAAAATTGAAGGAAATCAATAAATCTCTTAAAGAATATCAAGAAAACCAAGAATAAACAAACAAACAAACAGATGATGGAAATGAATAAAACTGTTTAAGACCTGAAAATGGAAATAGAAAAAAATAAAAAAAACACAAACTAAGGGAATTCTGTAAATGGAAAATCAAGGAGAGTGAGTGGAGCTACAGATGCAAGCATCACCAACAGAATACAAGTGGTGGAAGAGAATATCTCAGGTGTTAAAGACCTGAGAGAAGAAATAGATACACTGGTCAAAGAAAATGCTAAATGTAAAAAATTCTTGACATAAAACACACAAGAAATCTGGGACACTAAGAAAAAAAACCAAACTTAAGACTAATAGGAATAGAAGAACATGAAGATTCTTAGCTCAAAGACCCAGAAAATATTTTTAACTAAATCATAGATGAAAATTTTCCTAACCTAAAGAAGAACATGCCTATAAAGGTACAAGAAGCTTATAGAACACCAAATATATTGGACCAGAAAGAAAGGATCCCTTGCCACATAATGAAAACACTAAACATGTAGAACAAAGAAAGAATATTAAAAGCTGTAAGAGAAAAAAAGTCAACCTATAACATATAAGGGCAGACCTATTAGAATTACTTCCAACTTCTCAATGGAGGCTCTAAAATCCAGAAGGGCCTGGACAGATGTTCTGCAGACTCTAAAAGACCATAGACCCAAGACTTCTATACCAAGCAAAACTTTCAATCACCTTAGATGGAGAAAACTAGATATTTCATGATAAAGTCAAATTTAAATTATATCTATCCACAAATCCATCCCTCAAAAGGTACTAGAATGAATACTCCAAACCTGAGGAGGTTAACTACATCCACAAAATCACAGGCACTTGTAGCTGGAGTTTTCTCCAGTCCTGCAGGACAAATCTCTCTCATCGGCCAGTCCCCACAGCCACTTTGACACAACCGAGTAAACACATAGAGACATATATTGTTTAAACTGTTGGACTAATGGCTCAGGCTTCTAACTATCCAGTTCTTACATCTTAAATTAATTCATTTCTGTAAGTCTATACCTTGCCACATGGCTTGTGGCTTACTGGCATCTTCACATGCTGCTTGTCATGGCGGTGGCTGGCAGTGTCTCCTCCCACCTTCCTGTTCTCTCAATTCTCCTCTCTATTAGTCCAGCCTATACTTCCTGCCTGGCCTCTGGCCAATCAGTGTTTTATATATTGACCAATCAGAGCATGTGACATACAGACCATCCCACAGCAGGCAATACATAATCTTGCACCAGTATAACCTAAAGAAGGATAACACACACACACACACACACACACACACACACACACACACACACCATGACTACAACCATCAATTAAAACAAGGTAACAGGAATTAACAATCATTGGTCCTTGATATCAATAGACTCAATTCTCTAATAAAAAGACACAGAATAACAGAATATATATGAAAACAAGATACATCCTATGATGCATACAAGAAACACATCTCAACATCAAAGATAGAAAATACCTCAGTGTAAACAGTTAGAAAAAAATTTTCCAAGCAATGGGCTCCAAGAAGCAAGCTGGTGTAGCTATTTTAATATCTAATAAAATAGATTTCAAACCAAAATTAATTAAAAGGGGTGGGGGGAGAACACGTGATACTCAACAAGGGAAAAATCCACCAAGATGACATCTCAATTCTCAGCATCTATGACCCAAACACAAGGGCACCAACGTTTGTAAAGAAAACATTAGTAAAGCTTAAATCACACATTGACCCTCACACATTGATAGTGGGAGATTTCAGTACCCAACTCTCACCAATGGATGGATCATCCAGACAAAAACTCAATAGAATATTAGAGCTAACAGACATTATGACCCAAATGAACCTGACAAATATCTATAGAACATTTCACCCAAACACAAAATAATACACTTTTTTTTTCAGCACCACATGGAACATTCACCAAAATTGATCATGTACTCAGTCACTAAGCAAGTCTCAATTGCTGTGGGATGTTCTGTATGGCAAATGTGTTGCTAATAAAACACTGATTGGCCAGTGTCTAGGCAGGAAGTATAGGCGGGACTAACAGAGAGAATTAAAAGAACAGGAAGACGGAGGGAGTCTCTGCCAGCCTCCACCAGGACAAGCAGCATGTAAAGATGCCGGTAAGCCACGAACCACGTGGCAAGGTATAGATTTATAGAAATGGATTAATTTAAGATATAAGAACAGTTAGCAAGAAGCCTGACACGACCATACAGTTTGTAAGCAATATAAGTCTCTGTGTTTACTTGGTTGGGTCTGAGTGGCTGTGGGACTGGCAGGTGAGAGAGATTTATCCTGACCGTGGGCCAGGCAGAAAAACTGTAGCTACAAATGGCGCCCAATGTGGGGCAGGAATTTCCACTTAAGACCTGAGAAAGTATAAAAAGAAGATTCTAAAACGGAGCTAAAACAGCTTCCTAGTTGTCTCTCTCAAGTTAGCCACAGCCTGCGGGCTTGAGCTACTGTATGGCGGGTTCCTGTCTTCCTGTCGTGCGTTTTTGACCTGCAGTGTGGCGGGAATGAGGCATCTGCAACTGGCACATTAAACTGTGTGGTGGATTTAGCCTTTGCTAGTACAAAACAAAAAAAGAGGTTTCTGGGCTACATGCTGCTTTGATAGAAGCATAGACCCACGAAGGCTCCCAGAGCTGACGGTAAATGTATCCCCACCATGTTGGGAAGCTGAGGTGGGCGGAGTCAGCAGCCATAGTGCCGTTTCAGTCTTAGAAATGGTGCAGTTTAAAACAATTGATTCACGATAAGACAGATTCAGATGAAACAAGACTTTAAATGCTTTAAAATGTGTGTGAAAATGTACGTAGGCTTCAAAGAGAGATAAAAAGGAATATATACAGTTATATAAAGAAATAGTTTTGAAAAATGAAGTCTTTAAAGAGACAGTAAAGGTAGTATAAAATATAAGCCACGTAAAGATGGATATCACACAGAGAATCTGGATTGTGTTGTCTTTGGGATTCTTAACTGCAGAGAGATATTTGATTGTAAAGGAAGCTGAGTTAAACCAATATGTATATTTTAAAGATAACTTGACTTCAAAATTTGGATGTAAAGATATGTTGCTTTGGAAAGGAGGTTCTGATTTTGTTTCCACAGAAAGCCAGAGGCTATGGATTTATTCCAGATTAAGATACATCAGGTTTGACCAGCCAAGACCACCTGAAAGGTCTCCAATGACACCATGGCTCAGATGATCCAACATCCAGAACCATTTCAAGGCAACTGGCTCAGATGATACACCCTCACGGACTACTCCATGATCTTAAAATTTTCTTTGTGTCCCCATAAGATACAGCGCCCCCCTCCAGTAGGAAGTAGTAAGAGAAACTATGCCCAAATTCCCAAATTATATGTAATTTACTTTGTTAAGGTTAAAACCTTCCTTTTTGAAAAAAAAAAGGGGCGGGGGAGTGCTGTGGGATGTTCTGTATGGCAAATGTGTTGCTAATAAAACGCTGATTGGCCAGTGGCTAGGCAGGAAGTATAGGCGGGACTAACAGAGAGAATTAAAAGCACAGGAAGGCGGAGGGAGTCTCTGCCAGCTGCCACCAGGACAAGCAGCATGTAAAGATGCTGGTAAGCCACGAGCCACGTGGCAAGGTATAGATTTATAGAAATGGATTAATTTAAGATATAAGAACAGTTAGCAAGAAGCCTGACACGACCATACAGTTTGTAAGCAATATAAGTCTCTGTGTTTACTTGGTTGGGTCTGAGTGGCTGTGGGACTGGCAGGTGAGAGAGATTTATCCTGACCGTGGGCCAGGCAGAAAAACTCTAGCTACACTCAATAGATGCAAGAAAATTGAAATAACTATCTGCACCCTATCTGACCACCATGGATTAAAATTTCAACAACAGCAGAAACTACAGAAAGCCTAGAAACTCATGGAAAATGTATAACTCTCTACTAAATGACCACTGGGTCAAGGAAGAAAGAAGAAATAAAAAAAATCATAGAATTCAAATCGAATGTACAATGTACCTAATCTTATGGGACACAATGAAAGTGGTGCTAAGAGGAAAGTTCATAACACTAAGTGCCTTCATAAATAATTTGGAGAGATCTCATATTAGAGACTTAACAGCAAGCATGAAATCTATAACAAAAAATGCAAACACACCCAATAGGAGTATGTAGACAGCAGGAAATAGTCAAACTGAGGGACTGAAATCAATAAAATAGAAACACAGAGAACAATGCAAAGAATCCATGAAACAAAGAGTTGGTTCTTTGAGAAAATCAACAAGATAGACAAACCCTTATCCACACTAAATGAGAGAGACAGAAAGCATGTCCAAACTGACAAAATCAGAAACAAAAAGGGAGACATAGCAAGAGACACTAAGGAAATTCAGAGAATCATTAGGTCATACTTCAGAAAACCTGCACTCCACAAAATTGAAAAATCTCGAAGGAACTGACAAATTTCTTGATAGATACCACTTACCAAAGTTAAACAAGATCAGTAAACACTGTAAATAGACCTATAACCCCTAAGGAAATAGAAGTAGTAATTAGAAGTTTCCCTACCCAAAAAAGGCCAAGGCTAGATGATTTTAGCCCAGAATTCTCCCAGTTTTTCTAAGAAGAACCAATACTCCTCAAATTATTCCACACAATAGAAACAGAAGGAACTATGCCAAATTCTTTCTATGTTGTCACAGTTACCCTGAGATCCAAACCACACAAAGACTCAACAAAGAAAAACAATTACAGACCAATTTCCCTCTTGAACACTGATTCAAAAATACTCAATAAAATACAAACCGAATCTAAGAACACATTAAAAAAATCATTCACTATGACCAAGTACACTTCATCCTAGAGACGTAGGGATAGTTCAACATATAAAAATCTGTCAATCTAATCCATCATATAAAATTGAAAGAAAAAAAACCATGATCATTCTATTAGGTGATGAAAAAGCCTTTGACAAAATCCAACAGTCCTTCATGATAAAAGTCCTGGAGAGATCAGGGATACAAGGGACACACCTAAACATAATGAAGGCAGTTTACTGTAAATCTATAGCCAACATCAAATTAAGTTGAAAGAAACTCAAAGCAATTGCACTAAAACTAAGAACAAGACAAGCCTGTCCACTCTCTCCATCTCTATTCAATACAGTTCTTGAAGTTCTAACTAGAGAAATAAGACACTAAAGGGAATCAAGGGGATAAAAACGGGAAAAGAAAAAGTCGTAATATCACTATTTGCAAATGATATGATAGTATACATAAGCATCCCCCAAAATTTTACCAAGAAACCCCTACAGTTGATAAAATGGGTGGATACATGATTAACTCAAAAAAAAGTAACCTTCTTATATACAAATGACAATCAGGCCTAGAAAGACACTAGGGAAACAACACCCTTAACAATAGCCACATACAATATAAAATATCATGTGATAACTCTCAACAAGCAAGTGAAAGACTTGTATGAAAGAATATTCAAGTCTTTGAAGAAGAAAACAGAAGATGATATCAGAAAATGGATAGATATCTTGTGTTCATGGATCAGTAAGATTAACATAGTAAAGAATGACCATCCTACCAAAATCAATCTACAGATTCAATGCAATCCCCATCAAAATTCCAACACAATTCTTTACAGATCATAAAGAATGATATTCAACTTCATATAAAAAACAGAATAGCTAAAACAATTCTATACAGTAAAAAAAACTTCCATAGTTATCACCATCCCTGATTTCAAGCTCTACTTCAGAGCTATAATAATAAAAAACTTATGGTATTGGCATAAAACAGAGTGGTTGTACAATGGAATCAAATTGAAGACACAGATATAAATCCATATATTTATGAACACCTGATTTTTGACAAAGAAGCCAAAATTATGTAATGGAAAAAGGAAAGCGTCTTCAACAAATGTGCTGATCTAACTGGATATCTGCATGTAGAAGAATGCAACATAAAACCAGATACACTGAACCTGATAGAAGAGAAAGTGGGAAATAGCTTTGAATGCATCCATACAGGACACAACTTCCTGAATAGTGCAGGCACTAAGATCAACAATTAATAAATGGGACTCTGTGAAACTAAAAAGATTCTGTAAGGCAAAAGTCATGAACAACAGGATAAAATGGCAGCCCAGAGAATGGGAAAAGATCTTTACCAACTCACATCTGACAGAGGGCTGATTTAAAGAATATATATATAAAAAAAAACTCAAGAAACTAGACATCAACAAACCAAACAATGCGATTAAAAATGGGGCACAGATCTAAACAGAATTCTCATCAGCAGAATCTCAAATGGCCAAAATACTTCCAAAGAAGTGTTCAACATCCTTATCCATCAGAGAAATGTAAATCAAAACTACTCTGAGATTCCATCTTACACCTGTCAGAATGGCTATGCTAAAAAACACAAGTGACAACTCATGCTGGAGAGGATGTGGAGTAAGGGGAACTGTAGATGTAACCATCTTATTAAATAAGAAACACAGAGCCAATTACAGAGTTAAAAGCCCAAGAGGTCAGAGCAGCAGCTGAAAGCTGAGACTTAAAACCTTTCTTACCCTTCGCTGCCGCTGTCGTCCTTCCCCTCAGAAAGAGGCCTACTTCCTGTTTGTCTGCCTTTTTATTGACTTTCTGTTCTACCTTCTCATAGGCTGTAAACCCAACCACATGACCTGCTTGTCACTGCCTGTCTGTACAGACCTCCAGGTCTTCTATGGTTGGTATTGAGATTAAAGGTGTGTGTCTCCATGCTGGCTGTATCCTTGAACACACAGAGATCGGCCTAGCTCTGCCTCCCAAGTGCTGGGATTAAAGGCGTGCGCCACCACTGCCCCGCTTCTGCTATGGCTTGCTATTAGCTTTGACCCCCAGGCAACTTTATTTATTAACATACAAATAAAATCACATTTCAGTACAAATAAAATATCACCATAGGGAACACTCCTCCCATTGCTGGTGGGAGAGTAAATTTGTACAGCCACTTTGGAAATCAATATGGTAGTTTCTCAGAAAATTGGGGATTGATGAACCCAAGATCCAGCTATACCACTTTTGGCCATACATCCTACCACAAGGATACTTGCTCAACAATGTTCATAGCAGTTTTATTCATAATAGCCACAACTTGGAAACAATCTAGATGTCCCTCAACTGAAAAATGGATAAAGAAAATGTGGTACATTTACACAACAGAGTATTACTCATTGAAAAACAATGACATCATGGAATTTGCAGGCAAATGGATGGAACTAGAAAGAAATCATCATGGGTGAGGTAACCCAGATCCAGAAGCACAAACATAGTATATATTCACTTATAAGTGGATATTAGCTGTAAAGGATAACCATGCTACAATCCACAGACCCAGAGAGGCTAAGTAATAAGGAGGGCTCAAGAGGGGAAGTGCAGAACTCCTTGGGAAAAGGAAATAGAAGAAATTTTGTGGGTGGATTGGGGGTGGGTGGGGATAGAAATATGAGGGATCAGGTGAAGGGGGGATGGAAGGGAAAGTACTGAAAGGATAGACTGGAAAGGGGACATTTTGGGGTGAGGTAGAAACCTGGTACAAGGGAAGTTCCTAGGATTCTACAAGGATGTCCCCAGCTAAGATTCCAAGCAACAGGGAATACATAGCCTGGTCTGGCTATTTCCTGTGACCAGGCAAGTCTTATACTTGTGGGATTGGGACACCAACATTTGACCATTGTAGCTGGAGTTTTCTCTAGTCCTGCCCAGCCCCATGGACCCCACAACTGCTTGTAAAATGATCACTCTGAAGCTCATATTAATTAAACTGCTTGGCCATTAGCTCAGGCCTACTACTGTCTAGCTCTTACATTTAAACTCAGCCCATTTCTATTAATCTATACCTTGCCACATGGCTTGTGGCTTACCGGTAACTTACATCTTGCTACTCAGCACAGTAGCTGGCAGCATCATCTGACTTAGCCTTCTTCCACCCAGCATTCTCCTCTCTCCTTGTCCTGTCTACACTATACTTCTTGCCTGGCTACTGGCCAATCAGCAATTTATTTATCAATCAATCATATCAACATATATTCACAGCATACAGGACATCCCACAGTCTGTCCTACCTATGGGATGTGCTGGGGTAAGGGTGGCACAGAGATTGTGGGAGTGGCCAAGCAATGATTAATTCAGTGTCAGTCCTATGCCACAAGAGTGAGTCCACCCCTGTTACTACCTGGAGTACCAGAACCATTCCAGAGTCTGGATGGCCCAGAGACCTAGGATAGAACCAAACATGACTGGAGGAAAAAAAGCCATTGTAATGATGCCTAATGATGTTCTGTTATACTCATAGATTGGTGCCTAGCCTAATTGTCATCAGAAAGGCTCCATCCTGCAACTAATGGAAACAGATGCGGAGACCCACAGCCAAACATTAGGGCAATGTCAGGGAATTCTATTTAAGAGAGGGAGGAAGGCTTGTAGAAACCAGAAGGCTCAAGGATATGACAAGAAAACCCACACAATCAACTAACAATGGCTCATAGAAGCTCACAGAGACTGAACCAACAACCAAGGAGCCTGTATGGGGGCTAACCTAGGACCTCTGCACATGTGACAATTGTGTAGCTTGGTCTTCTTATAGTATTCCTTACAATGGGAGCAGGGGCTGTCCCTAATACTTTCACTGGCTTTTAGGACCCTATTCCTCATACTGGGTTGCCTTGCCCAGTCTTAGTACAAGGGGAAGTGCTTAGTCTTATGGCAACTTGATATGTCATGTTTTGTTGATAACCATGAGAGGCCTGCCATTTTCTGAATAGAAATGGAGGAAGAGAGGAATGGGGTAGGCAGAGGGGAGGTTGGGACAGAGATTGGGAGAAGAGGGAAGGGAAAATTGTGGTTGAGATGTAAAGCAAATTAATTTAAAAAAAAGGAAATAGTGTGTCAGCATAGTTTTCTCTGGGGAATGTTTGAAATTAAGCAAGATGCTAAAATAATTTGTACTTTCTGATTAAAGTGTTGTGAGAATTATCCTTCAAATAAGTGAAGTGCATCTGAAGATTTAATTTTCAAAATGCTGATCACTGCGTGTGGTGGTTTGAATGAGCAATATCCTCTATAAACTGAGACATTTGAATGCTTGATTCCTAGTTGGTGGTACTGTGGGGGGAGGCTTAGGTGATGCAGTCTTGCAAGAGGAAGTGTATTGTTGGGGTCAGCTCTGATAGTTTAAAACCTCATCTTATTGCTCTCTTTGATTCATGCTTGTATCTGAGCTCTGGGCTTGCTGTTCCTGCTACCATGCCTACAAGTGCTGCTATGTCTCTATACCATAATGGACACTTACCCTTTTGGAATAACTATCAGATAAACGTTTCTTTGTATAAATTGCCTCTGGCTATAGTGTTTTATGACAGCAACATCAAAGAAAATAATACATATAGTGACAAAGAAAGCATATGACTTGTCTAAGTTTGGAAACATTTACCAATGGCCACAATAGAGGATCCATATGTTTAAGGCACACCCATGATATCTAATGTTTGGTAAATCTATTGTTGCATTAAGACATAAATGAATGGCCATTAACCTTGGATAGAATACAGATGACAGACCAGAGGATGAGTCTACCAATGTCCAACTTGGCAAACCAGTGACTTTATTGTCACACTTCACCTACAGAGCACAGATTAGAGATTAGTAACAGGAGCATGAGTGACTAAAAACCAGTTTCTTCACTGCAAAAGTCTGATCTCATCACAGATAGTAAATATATGTACAAGTCAAGATAAAAATTCCCCTTTCAGTTAACTTTGTACTTCTAGTTCTACTTTTGGTTAACTTACACTGTAGCATCTCCAAAGATCATTTTCAGCCCGGAGAGTGTAAGAAGTGGAGAGTACCCGACTCTAGGTTAGGATCCCAAGATGTTCCCTTCCTCAGTCTCCTGGGGAGTGCGAAGGGCTCCATTGCCATCAGTGATCCCTGGCTACTGTGGCTTTGCTCCTTTTATTCATTGTTATGGCTCTTAGATCTAGGAATGATCTACTACATAGTGGTAATGGAGTAGACATATTATACCCAGAAGAAAAACAGGCCATATTGTAGTAGGTGTTGAACACATATATCTGAAAATTAAAAGACAGCCTACTCAACAATCAGTACTGTTAAAATTAATTATCAACCCATAGAAAAAAAATGAAATTACTCTATATCTCTCACTTTGCACCAAAAAAATCAACTCAAGTTAGACTGAAGACCATCTTTTAAAACCTTTAATGCCAAAATTGCTAGAGAAAATTTAAATGAAAACATTTTGAGCTATAGATGTATTAGTTATTTTTATCATTTGTTGTGATGAAATACCTTGACAAAAATAACTTAAGAGTAAAGGTGTTGATTTTGCTTCATAGTTCTAGGGTACAATCTGAAATAGTGTATAAGCCACGCTGTGGGAGTTTGAGGCAGTGGTTATAGGGACAGCAAAAAGGCAGAGCATAATGAATGCTAACTCGAAGCTCACTTTCTCCTTTTCATTCAGATCATGACTCCAGCCCAAGTTCTGGTACTGCCCAGAGATAAAGTGAGTTGTTGCATCTCGATTAGCATAATTTAGATAATTCCTCACAGTCATGTACAGAGGCTGAGCTAATCTGTATTACTGCATGTGGGTCAAGAAGCTGGTATTCTAAGTTATTCTGTATTCTGTCAAATTGACAATCAATAACATTGAAACTCCACCCCTTGTCAACTTGACCTTCAATCATCACTTTTAATCCATAATCATATTCCACTTGTCTCCATAGATTCATGTCCCTCTCCTAATGCAAAATATATTCTTCCAATCATCAAAATTCTCCACATTCTTTTAAAGTTCCAAATATCTTTTAAAATTCCTAAGTTCAAGGTTTTTTTTTTTTTTTGTTTTTTTTTGACTCCAGGTAAGTTCTCTGAACTCCTATAAAATAAACAAATGCTAGTTCCATAGCTCCCATGTACACTGGCACAGAATACACATCCCACTGCAGAGAAGGAAGGAAAAGCAAGGAGTGATTGGACCAAAGCAATCAGAAATGTAGATGGAATACTAAATCTTGTTGCAGCATGTTGGTTGTTTTATGACAGGCTCCAAAGGCTTGCTAAGCATTGCTCTATCAGTTCTGCTGCATGCAGCTCACATAGACTTTTTCTTGTGCTGACTCCACACCTACAGTTTCCTCTGTAGATGATCCAATGACAACTCCAGAATTCTGGGATCTCCATTGCAATAGGCTTCACCTTCACAGTTTCATGTAATGGCCTCAGGATTTCTGTGCAGTGGCTCAGACTCTGCCACACATTGTCTGGACTCTGGTTCTCTGAAACCATCACTGAATACTTCATGACACCATTAGCCTTTGGGGGGTGCATAAAAAATCATCACTATATGGTACTTTCAAGTTCCTTTGTGAGATTGATATGAAGCATAACTCAATGGGCCTCTTTTGGCTGAATCAGCAAAATCACTTTCTTAGTCCATTATTTTTCAGCACGGAATCCCCTGATCTTCATTCTCATCCCAGGTTTTCTCCTTTAAAGCAAGTCTGTGTTTCCTCAATTTGAGCCTTTAGGTGGGTGTGACTTTGATGGGGTATCTTTCCTACTGTATGGTTGTAGAGCAGGAGTTTCCTCTGTAACAATTACAGCTGCTTTATTTCAGTACCTGCCTTGGCTATAATTTTAAATTTTCTCATGGCCTTTACATTGACAAATGTATTTTTTACATCTTCCTGCCTGATATTTCTCTGTTTCTCTACAAGCTTGATTGAGTTTAGTGAACTTCACCCATGCCACAGTCTGGAAGGTCTACTCTCTTGAAATTTTCTCCTCTGAAACATTAGTTCACTACCTTAAAATTCAGTCTCTCCCAGGTTTTTAGGACACAAACCAAATACAACCACACTGTATCAGAGTATTACATGAGCAGTGTGATGGCTTGAAGCAAAATTGCCCCCCATAGGCTCATATATTTGAATGCTTAGGAAATGGCACTATTTGAAAGGAGTAAGAGGTACAACCTTGCTGGAGTAGATGTGGCCTTGTTGAAGTAGGTGTGGCCTTGTTGGGGTAAGTGTGGCCTTGTTGGGATAGGAGTGGTCTTGGAGGAAGTGTGTCACTGGGTGTGGGATGACTCATCCCTAATAGGCTTCAGGGCCAGCTGGCCCAAACAAGTAAAAAAGATACATTCTGAGAGCCAACCTGGGTCTGTTTAAGAGCCTTAGCAACAGCAGCTGAGACATGATCTACAGATGACCTGGACCAATGAGAGGCAACCATGTCACACCAGCAGATGTATATTCATCAGACCTCCCCCCAGGGTGGAATGGAGGGTATATAAGGCTTGCCTCTTCCTGAATAAACTGAGCTTGTTGTTTCAACATTCTCCCAGAGTCTGTGTGGTTTGACTCTGTGCCTACTTGGCCCCCTCCCCCAAAGGGAACAGCAGCATAGGACCCTGTTACAACTGGGGATGGGCTTGGGGGTTCAAAAGCTCAAGCCAGTCCCTGTGTCACTCTCTCTGATGCCTGAGGATCTGGATGTAGATCCCCTTTGTAATACATATAGATTCTATTGATTGTCTTCCTCTAGAGAAACCTGACTAATTTAGGAAGGTAAAAGAACACATTGTTGTGAAAATGGAAAGAGAATTACCAGAAACAAAAGAATTCAAGTTCTGGAGGAGAGAGGTATGAGATAGGAGCAGAGGGAGAGGACTAACAAAAAATAAGCATAAAATATTCTAACAAAACCTGTACTTTGTATGTTAATTAAAACAAAACAAGCTTTACATATATATATAATAATGTACATTTATATCTTGAAAAACTAAAATACATTGATACAAACTTTAAAAAATATAAACATACCTTTTTTGAAACATTTATGGATACTTATTATATAAGATTTGTTTCAACCTGTTGGCTGTTCACAGCAAGTGATTACTATAGCACTCATGCTTTACTCTGGGTGGGTGGCATAGAAGAGTACATAATCAAGATTAAAGCTGTTAGCATAATTTGTAAAATCTGATTGTATGGAAAATCCATAGCAGTGGTTGTTACACTGTTCTCTTTCAGGCAGGCTAAACTTAAAAAGACTGAGTACACAGTAGGGCTGCAGGTTAAGTCTTAAATGACCTCAGGATATGTTACTAACTTGCCTGTGCAGTCCAGCAAGTTCAGTTTCTTTGAATACAAGATACATTTTCATAAAATTGTATCCAATAATGATACCTGATTCGATCAATAGGCTCCCTTTTTTATTTATAGTTTTTGTTTTTTGTTTGTTTTTATCTTTTCTTTGATCTAAAATAGATTTTTTCATGCAATATCTCCTGATTACAGTTTTTGCTCTCTCTATTCTGACCACTTCTTCATCACCTCACCTCCCATCCAGATCGACCCCCTTTCTGTCTCTCATTAGAAAACAAACAAAATACAATCAAACAAAAACTGCTATGAGGCAATTCCACCAGAGGACACACAAGGATGTTCTTGAAGCCAAGTAGAAAGGCTGTACTTCTTGCTGGCAGCTGCTGCATGGGGGACTTTCCCAACTCATACAGCCGCAGCTTCACCATTCTCTCTTTTATGAATGCAAACCACATCTTAGTTGACACATAGAAGTGAGCAAGAACAGTCAGTGAGACACAAAACTCCAGAAGACAAAAAGCAAGGTTAGTACATTCAAGGACTTTCCTGGATCCTGAAACAATGAAGTAGGTCTTTGATGGATTAAGTCCTTGTTCTTGTTTTGGCAGGTGTGGGGTCTATGCACTGGGTTCTAAGCATAGAACAGTGCCTCTAACATGGCATCACTTGTGTTAAGGTCTGGGGGGCTGTTACAAAATAAACAAATCAGAATAGGAGAAAACAAACAAACAGGAGGACAAGAGCCAAAAGCCCAGGAGGCAGATACAGACGCGGAGACACACTTATCATCACACTCAGGGTTCCCTGAGCCCCGGGAGGAGGGATTTGATGGAGACATCCTCTTGAGGACTGAATGTTCCAAGGTCTCTCACCCTCTGCATACTGTCTAGCTATGGGTCTCTGTATTTGTTCCCATTTGCTTCTCTGATGATGGCTGAGCAATGTAGCACTCTGTAAGTATAGCAGGATATCATTAGCAGCCGTTTATCACCACATTCCTACAGTAGAACAGTATTTGGTTTTCTCCTAGATCCATGGGCTCTCTAGTCTCACTCAGGTTTTGGGTCACCAAAGCAATATCAAGCATTGGATTCCTTCTAGTAGAGTGAGTCTTAAGCCAAATGAGATATTTTGTGGTTAATGGAATAAACTTTGTGTCACCATTGCACAACACACCTTGCAGCCAGGTCACTATAGTATAGTTTTTGTAGCTGGGCTGGTGTTTACATTTCTTCTTTGGTAGTGTGCAGAGTGCTTTCTGATACCAAGAACAATAACCCATTAACTCTTAGCAGTGAAGACTCTAGGCAGGCAGCAGTTCAACTTCTCCATGTTCAATGAGTTGTACAGGTGTTGTCTTCCCCATTGGGGCCTTGCCATCATCTGTGGAGAGCAGCCTATAGTCTTGCCAACAGCCCGTGTTTGTCTGGGTGTTCCCATGGGACCCCTTTGGCCAACAACTATATTTCTATGCTGAAAAAAGGACATTTTGGAGAAAAAAAATCAAATAGCAAACAAATAGATTTACTATACTTATAAATTAGAATATTCTATCACCTTAAAAAGTTAACTTTGCATCAACTATATATTTAATGCAGCTCATTAATTGTTTAATTCAAAAATCTCTACGGAATTCTTTTATCTTTGACACACTGATGCTAATGTTTATGTGGAGAAACAAATTAATTAAATTGATGGGTTTAGTTTGAAAAAACAACATGAAATAAAGGCAAATACTTGTACTACAAAATTTCAAAACTAATTTGGTTACATTAATGACAACCATGTCAGCTTGTGAAAGAATGGGCTCAAGAAGCTCAGAAACCTATCTATACACATGCCTACTGATATTTTTATAAAAAAGCAAAAGATGTGTTCACAGGAAAATGGTAATATTATAGATGAATTATGATTAAAATGAACTTCAATCTATGATTCAAAGTTATGGTTATTAATCTCGATTATCAATTAGACAAGAGTAGGGTTGCCATGGAAACAAGCCTCTTGGTATCTACATGAGGATATTTCCAGAAAGCTTTATTTTTAAAATTTGTTTTTAATTAAAATATTTTGTCATTTCCCCCTCTCCCATAAAACCTCTCAAATGCTCCATACCTCTGTTCCTTCCCAAATGTATACCCTCTTTTTTCTTTGATTATTATTGCTATATACTTAGAGACTTACATATGTATACACATGCATGCATGCACACACACACAAGTGTCTGTGTATGTGAATAAATCTGAAAATAGAACCTGCTGAATCTGTTCAGTATTGCTTATATGTATAAGTTTTTAAGGCTTATGACTTATAATTGGGTAACTAATTAGGGGCTTACCCCTGGGGAAGACTGATTCTCCATCTCTCAGCAGTCATTGATTACAACTCTTAACCTAGGGTGGGACCATGTGAGATTTCCCTCATCCACATTGGGTGTCAACTGGTATAAATTTGTTCAGGTCTTATTTTGGCAGCCACAAAGTTACAATTTCATGTTTGCATCTTCTCTGCCCTGTATAGAAGACTCTCCCAGCAAACTGCCTAGACCTCTTCCTGGACCAACAGCCTCTCTGCCCGTCTTCCTTGATGCTCCCTGAACCTTAGATGTAGGAGTTCTATTGTAGATG